>BQNB010037829.1:2065-42703 GCA_026074375.1 Tanacetum coccineum | reverse complement strand
TTGGTATAAGTTTTAGTGAGAGAAGCTAGAGAGAGAGTAAAGAGGAGTGTGTGTGTCAAACTTAACTTCTTTATGTATGTGAATAGTTCTTTATATACTACATGGGCTTAGCTCCAAGACACAAGTATTGTGGAAGCTAAGTTGTCTTCTAGAGGCAGCACGTCAGTCGCTAGCATGTATCAGACTTTGTCTTGTATGTCCAGGTTGTCTTCTAGGGGCAACGTGTAAGTCGCTGGCGTGTATCAGACTTTGTCCTCGGGGTCAAAGTTGTCTTCATGCTCCAAGTACTTATTGTGGATCAGACGTCTGTGATATTCATACATCGTACGTCAGTCGTCAGTGTACCAGCTCTGATGGAGACATTTTGTTAATTTGTAAGATGCGGTTTGGTGATGTGGGTTTATATAATAATAATAATAATCTTTTACATAGTAAAGAAAAACATCAAGTAGGATATTCGTATTTCAAAAAAATCAAATCATACTAAATTTAGTAATATTTTTTTAATTAGAATTTTTTTTTAAGGTTCTTTAAATTATTTTTAATTAGAAAAGTCAAAATATTTCTAAAATTGGCAAAAAAAAATTACCCCACGTTTTTATTTAGTGAAAAAAAGAGAATTAAACATAAAAGTATAAGTATACAAAACATAAAGAAAAAAACTTAGAAAAGATGGGAGTAATCTTACAAAGATTAAGGTCTAATGGAATTAAAAAAATTTATTATCAAAACTAAGAAAGACAAAGACGTGATAATAACTATGTGCGATATAATCCTATGCAATTTAAATCAAACCCCACAAACAAATTATTAATAAGTAATCAAAATTTTATGTTAAAACCCCGTGCGTGCACGGGGTATTATAACTAGTAATAGTATATGGATAAGTGTGCGGCTATTGGATATGGGTTTCTCCCATTCTCTTTCTCGTCCTTGGGAGAATTAGAGGCAGATGCGGTTACCTTACTGAAGCGCATCCGAAAGTTCTCCATAACTCAGGACATTGGGGCACGTGCGGCTATTCATATTTTTAATAGGATTAGTTTCGCCATTGCTAAAAGAGTTGGAGCTCAGATAGTATCTCGACTCCCCTCTAATTTTTTGTAAATCCTATTAATTTCTAATGAAGTGATGTTGAATAATAATAATAATAATAATAATAATAATAATAATAATAATAATAATAATAATAGAAAGAATAAATAAGAGGGTGGGTTAGTAATTTAACAATATGAAAATGAGGGTATTTCAGTCATTTTATACAATTTAACTGGTCAAACTAACAGTCAACTTGGATTTGGACCAAAAATGAAACAAAACTATGTCTTTTAAACCAAAACTATTTTTTTTAAATTATGGATCAAAAGTGAAAAATGCACCAAACCACAAGTATCAAAAATGTACTTAACTCTTAAATCAATTAATGTATTATTATCTTTCATGGGAGAAGAACGTATATTGTTACACATGTTGAAATCTATTGTTTGTTTTACCATATTATTAATTTTAAGTGTCGACACAAGTGGAACTTAACTTCATCTCTATTCAGGTAGTGTATAATTCATGTGCATCCATTATGTATTCGAATCTGTCGGCATAATGCGCTTGCTATAAATCAACAAAAGCTGATCAACATCAACTTACAAAAGTCAAATTTGGTAATTCAAAATCAGGAGTCAAATTCAAAATGCCAAAAGTTTATAATAGTTTGAACTGTTGATCAAAGTTTCTTAGATTTTCAAACTATTAAATATTTAGTAATAATGATAGTTTGATATTTTAACTAACACGTGTGGTCGTGAAAGGCATAAGGTATGATCATTTGAGCCGCTGCTTGTGATATAATATCTAACACATTATACATATGTGGGTCATAAAGAATGTTTTGAAAACCGGGTTTTGAATCGACTCGGTCGAGTTATCGGGTTACCGGTTGGATCGCCGGGTCAACCCGGTTTTCCAAAATATATATATATATATATATATATATTTTCAATAATTAGAAAGAAAGTATGTATATAAATCATGAAATATTTCATATATTAAGCCTAAAAAATATTTATTAACAAATATAACATGTAAAATTAAAATTACGTCTCAAATATATACAATTAACATGTTTTATTTATAAAAAATACGAAAAAACCGAAACCCGGCCGGGTCTCATGACCCGGGTTGACCCGGGTCACTCCAAACCCGGTTAAACCCGGCGAGTCAAACCGGGTTTCGAAAATATGAAACCCGGTTTAATCTGACCTGTTTTTTCGGCCGGAACCGGTTCAACCGGTTGACCCGGCCAGGTCGAACCGGGTTTCAAAACACTGGTCATAACTCATAAGCACCGTATATATACGACAAACAAATATAGTGCATGCTACTATTCACATTTCACATTCAATTTGCACACAGAAATCATGATACAAGTTTTAACACCCGTTTTCCTTATTCTTGTCGTTCCATACATTATATGGACTCTTTACACCAAGAATTCTAAAAGAAGCAAAATCAATCTTCCACCCGGAAGCTTCGGATGGCCATTTCTTGGCGAATCTCTCTCGTTACTCCGTACAAGTTGGGCCGGAGAACCAGAGAGATTCTTCAAGGACCGAATCGAGAAACATGGTAATTCTAAGTGGATGAGGAAGATGTTGTTGTCGTATCTTGGTCCCGATGCTTTTGCTACTCACTATGCTGTCACTATGGATGTTGTCACTCGTCGCCATATTGAAGCTCACTGGCGAGGTAACTAAATATCACTCTTTATCCTCTAAATTAACCATTTAAGAAAGGGCTAATGGCATGTAAATGTATTATAGTTGTCACCCGTTTCTTTTATATATATCGAACAAAATCTTTTGCAACTATATGCATTATACTTTGTTTTTTGACATTTTTTGTGTTAAATTTGACCCTCCCAGCCGGTAACACCACGTCATACAGGTTACCGTATATGTTGTTGGGTATTTATTTTCAAAACAAATGAGTCATGCGGGTTAAATCTTAGGAAGGAAAAGAGAGTTTTGTTGTGTTTGGTCTTTATCTACGAAATGGTGATTAGTGACAGTTTTTCTGTCACAAAACCGTCGCTAATGAACCATCACAATGTAAAGACACACCTAATCGTTTTGGTGACGATTATATCTGTCAAAAAGGTGTCACTTTGCCAGCTATCGCGACTGTTCCCGTTGAAATAAATTAGCGACGGTTTTTTCTGTCACTAAGTCGTCTCTAAACCGTCGCTAATAATACCTTTTTGTCAACCATTGTGACTGTTTGAATGGTCACGAGGCTGCCTATATATAGTGGCAATAATCCAGCAAAATGTAACACAAATACTAATACTAAAAAAAAAGAAAATACTAATACAGTCTAATTCTCTAATATATATAAGGGTTAATGACTTAAAAAGTCATCTAACTTGACATTTTTTTGTCTTTTTATGTAGCCATTTTTTTTCATAATCTGTCACTAAACCTTCCAATTTCGTACATTGTGTGTAGCGGTGACCTGCTTGACCTGCTAGAGCAGGTTAAGCTAATTGTCGTTAGGTTTATTATTCCAACGTTAATCCTTTCTACTAACGATCGTTTGTAATTAACTGAAAATTGGAATTTTTTAAAAGTCGTTTTTATCTTATTATTTTTAAAATTTATATACGTCTTTTACACGTTTTAACACACGTTTTTATACACATATTTTTGTACACACCGATTTATAAATACACATTTTATACTCACATTTTTATATACGATTTATCACACACGTTTTTTACAGATTTTTAAACGCAATTTTAAACCCAAATATATTTACACACGTTTTTATACACACATTTTTATGCACGTTTTAAACACGTTTTTATTCACACATTTATATACATGTTTTTACACACATTATTATACAAACATTTTTATACACGTTACTATACACGTTTTTACACACTTTTTTATACACACATTTTAATACACACATTTTTATACACGTTTTTACACACACGTTTATACACACTTTTTTATACACACTGTTTATAATGTTCCATACATATTTATACTCTTGAAGTATTGAAAAATACAACACTATAATTGATGATAAGTGAGTACGGTATATGTTAAAATTTTCATCGTCCAATAAGGATACTGGCGTCCATCAGTCCACTGTTTTTTTTTTTGTAAAAGATGATATAAATGGAACAAGATAACTACTTATAGCTTCACTATTTATGTAAAGATAATCAAAAAATCTGAATACTTATGATACAATTATCCCTTATAGATATAACAATGTATACGAGGGGACACTGATGTCCTCTTCAAGCTTAAGCAGAGAGAAATATCATTTTTTGAATTCTGAGATCTCATGCGGTTGTTTTGTGCTTACCTTTAGCCTTTCCATTAAACAAAGAATCTCAGTTTTTCAGTTATTTACTTTATTAGACTTACAAGTTATGATCAAACACCTATTCTCCATGAGTAATCTTGTTTTTCAACTATGGAAGGCAAGGAAGAGGTGAATGTATATCAGACCGTCAAGTTATACGCCTTTGAGCTAGCCTGTCGTTTATTTTTGAGTCTCGAGGAGCCAAACCACATTGCAAAACTCGCTTCCTTGTTCAATATCTTCTTGAAAGGGATTGTCGAGCTACCAATAGACCTTCCTGGCACTCGATTTTATAGTTCAAAAAAAGCAGCAGCAGCTATTAGGACCGAGCTTAAGACACTTATCAATGCAAGAAGAGTGGCATTGGCAGAAGGAAAAGCAACGTCGTCACAAGACCTCTTGTCACATTTGCTTACATCTTCAGACGAAGATGGCAAATATTTAACCGAGATGGAGATTGCAAACAACATTTTACTACTACTATTTGCCGGTCATGATACATCCACTTGTTCTATTACTTTGCTCATGAAGAGACTCGCTGAACACCCAGCTGTTTATGACAAGGTGTTAAAAGGTCAGTTGTACGCTTTAATCTTTTCACTTTGTATTATCATTATGTGTAAAGTTTTGCATAAATGTTGTGGATTAAATTTCAACAGAGCAATTGGATATTTGTAAGACAAAAGAAGCAGGAGAATTGTTGAAGTGGGATGACATACAAAAGATGAAATACTCTTGGAATGTCGTATCTGAAGTCATGAGACTAAATGCACCTGTTATCGGAGCCTTTCGAGAAGCTCTGGTGGATTTCGAGTATGGGGGTTACACCATTCCCAAAGGATGGAAGGTCACAAACTTATACATATATTTTAGTAGATTATTTGCAAATAATACACATACATTTAAGAAGTGTCTAAACTTAGTATTGTGTTTGTGTTACATGTTTAGCTATATTGGAGTGCTTCAGCGGCACATAAAGACGAGGCTAACTTTGAAGACGTGGAACGGTTTGATCCATCGAGGTTTGAAGGTGCAGGACCAACTCCATTTACATATGTGCCATTTGGAGGGGGTCCTAGGATGTGTTTAGGAAAAGAATTTTCACGATTGGAAGTACTTCTGTTCCTTCACAACATTGTCACCAATTTCAAATGGGACTTGTTGATTCCTGATGAGAAAATTGAATATGACCCCATGGCTGTTCCGGTGAAAGGGCTCCCCATTCGCCTTCATCCTCATCAAGTATGATGTTTTATTCATATGTTAACTAATCCGTATGACGAAGGTAAAATATAAAATTTGTTAGCTAAATAAAGGTTACAGTGCCATACTAGTTTAGGCCCGTCTAGTTTTTCAGGTTATGTTTGTTAGTTTCCTATTTATCTCTTTACTCTTGTATATTCTGTAATCAAATCAGTGAAGTTACTATTTCTCAATGATTACTACAAAAAGAAGTTACTATGGAAACTTTAGTATATCTTGAAAATACGAACATAGCCAAGTCAGACTTCAGCAAGTTACATAAGTTTTAGTTTGCAGATGTGGTAATTAAGAATTACAAGTATATGCATGTATGACGATTTTGGTTAAACCGGTAATGATCCAGCTTTTCAATGTTGAGCAAATTTTAAAGCAATTTGTGTGTGTGCAAATGACTTAATATGTAATTTGTTTTAATACAGTTAACCGCGGTGTTTTGAGAAACAGACTATGATATCACCAGAAAATCAACAGAGTGAGATCATCTTGGTGATCAGAAAATCAACAAAGTGCTGCTGATTTATGTTTATGGCTTTAGATTTATTTTTGCCATCTTGAGTTTTGTAGTATGCATTGTCATCGTGTTGAATTCTCTCTGGATGAGAGAAATATGATCCGGGACAGAGAAACTTCTTCCGGTAAAGAGCTCTAGCTTTAACATTCTTTTTTTTTTTGAAATGTGGAATATATTGAGCACTAAATTGTATAAGGTCGACAAATGGAAACACTAGGCATAGTGGACATCACACTATCCTTTATACACTAATGAACTAAATACAATAACGGAACATACAAACATTAATGAGCTAATGACATGATAATGTATCATAGTTGTCACGGTTTTCTTTTATATGTATCAAACAAATTTTTTTGCTATTCTGTGTACTAAACTCTATTTTATAGCATTTTTTGTGTATTTTATGACAATTTTACCCCTCATTTTATTAACCCGGGAGGGGCAAAATGGTCATTTGATACAAAAAAATGCAATAAAATCAAGTTTAGTACACATAAAAGCAAAATTTTTTGTTCGATACATATAGAAGGAAACCATGACAACTATGATACATTTAGCTGCCATTGCCCAACATTAATACCTCTAAACATTACATTTTCACAGGACACAATACATTTCATGTGGCATCAATGCCTCTTATTGCATTCTAGTGTAGAAGTACAATCAAGAGAACATAGATCACAGGCCTCATGTGCCCTTAAGGCCAAACTCAAGGACTACATTTGCTTCATGAAAGCTAGCTTTTTTTTATGAAACTCTACAGCAGCCACCTCACAAAGAGATCAAAAGCTAAGCTAACATGAAAGACATCATCCATAGGGTAGGCCTTGTTACCTCTTTCAAAATGACTACATTTCCTTTATGAAGGCAACTTCAAGCTCAATGCAGCGTCCACCAATTGAGCATGAAATTGGCATCCATAGAAGGCATAATCCACATGACAAAGGCCCAACAATCTCTATGACACCTCCACACCATTAACGGAACAGTGCATTTTCAAACACAGCTATAAAGCCCATCATCCAAACACCCCTTTAAGCAGAAAAAACTGCAGGGAACCTTCCTTATGAGACCATAAACTTTAGTCACTAACACCGTTGTACTAGTCTCATTTCTCTCCTTAGCAATCAAAACTACACAATAGATTAGTAACAAAAGATCTAGTTCAAGATACAAGGCCATCTACATACCATTATTGCCACTCAAACAACAATATTCCACTTCTTAAACACATTACTGATAGCTGCAGTATTCTTCACTTTAAGGATCGTAAGCTTCCATTTTATATCTTCTTTAATGCTTTTGATAATATCTTTCTCAATTCTCTTGACATTTTGAAACAATATAAAATTTATTTCCCTCCAAATGTTGTAGACACAAGTAGCAATGCCTAATCTACCAAGAACACTGTTAATGCTATTGTTACACATATCTCTGATCATCATTTGAATAATACTTTGCCAGTCATAAGGAGCCAAGATCATGTTCAAACCACCTTTCATTCCACTCCAGACCTTATCAACAAATGGACATTGAAAAAATAGATGTGTAACTGAGTCATTGCAGACTATACAAAAAGGACAAAGAAGATTACCATTTGTACATCATTTAGCCATCCTATCTTGAGTTTGTAGTCTATTATGCAAAGCCAACCACATAACAAATGTGTTTCTTGGAGTACACTGGGATTACCAAATTGCCTTTTACCAATCCACTATTGGATAATCAACTCTCATATATTTCCAAACATTCATGATAGAAAATTGAGAGTTATGCTTGTTTCTATCAGTCCATGCAGTTCTATTAGGGTTGCAGCAGAGATTAGGGACTCTAATATTTATAAGAACATGAAACGTTTCTCACTAATCACCAGGCCATATCCATCCACCATCTCTAATCATATCAGCCATTTTGGAACCATAAGAGAACCTAGCATCATATATATCTCTTTTGGAGATATACATTGCTACGTGATCATTGCCACTCCATGAATCATACCATACTGAAGTGGTCTTCCCATCACCAATATCAAATTTTACATAAGGCTTCATCTTGTCCATTGATTCTAACATAACCTTACAGATCCAACTATCACTATTTTCCACATTAATTTCTCAAAAGTTCTTGCCTTTTAATTTTACTTTAGTGACCCACTGATCCCATAAGTGTTATTTTTAGCAATAATATTCCAAACATGTTTCATAAAGAGAATTTCATTTCAATCTTTGAGAGGTTTGAACCCTAATCCTCCTTGATCTTTTGGTCTGTAAACCATCTTCCATGCAATTATAGATTTCCCATTACTTCTTTCACTCTGATTCCATAGAAACCCTTTCAGAACTTTATTAATATCATTCCCAACAACTTTTGGAAGTAAGTACACTGAGGCCCACTAGATTTGCATAGCAAACAATACAGAGGCAATTAATTGTACTCTACTTGCATAAGATAGGCTTTTGTTCTTCCAATCCCCAACCTTAACTTTCACTTTGTCAATAAGGGCTTTGCAGTATGCAATTCCCAAACACTTTGCAAGAAGAGGAACACCAAGGTACTTCATTAGGAGCTTACCAATTTTGTGTGGGAGAACATTAAGTATTTCTTGCCTTGTTTTCTCACTTATACTACCAAAAAAGATATTGATCTTGCCCATGTTAGGATATAAAACAAAGTATTTGCTTGAATTTCTCAATTGTTTCCTTAACAATCCTAACAGACTAAACACCTCCATGACAGAACACCATTAAATGATCTGCAAATCACATATAAATGATCTTGAGTTCTTTACATCCATAATGAAATCTGAAACCACTATCTCTTTGAGTGTTCTTTACCATTAATAGGTTGAGAACCTCCATAACTAATGTGAAAAGGTAAGGAGAGATGGGGTCTCCTTGCCTCAACCCCCTAGCACCTTTAAAGTAGCCATAAGAACTCTCATTCACACAAATTGAAAAGGCTGAGGTTGTGATACAAGTCATGATCCACTTAACTATATTTGAATGAAAACCAAACTTGTGCAGCTGAATTTTTATAAAAGACCAACTAACTATATCATATGCTTTCTGCAAATCTATCTTCAAAGCATACATTTTGGCTCCATTTTTCTTGTTAAATCCTCACAATAGCTCTTGTGTGATGAGAATATTATCTTGTATTTGTCTTCTAGGGGTAAATGTACTTTGATTGACACAACCCACCTTTTACAGACCAATCTTAATTCTATCTGTCAATATCTTGCTGATGCATTTGTACAAGACATTGCAACAAGCAATGGGCCTAAAAAAATCAGAGAATTGAAGAGGGGTAGGTATTTTAGGAACCAAGGATATAATAGAAGCATTCACCTCCTTTAACAGCTTATCATTCTTAAAGAACTCTTTTACATCATCATACACTTCAGCACCAACCACGGCCCATGCATTTTTGAAGAAACAAGTTGTATATCCATCTAGACCAGGGGCTTTAATATCAGCAATACCAAAAATAGATTTTTGATCTCTGCATTAGTAACATCCTGAATCATAACAGCAGCTTCTTCATCATTCAAAGTACAAGTAAATATGTCATTTATGTCCTCAATTGACTCGACACTTGCTGCACAATCCAAATTTTTTTCAAAGTGTTTAACAATTGCTCAGGCACTTAATCACCATCATATCTTTATCACAAATACTCTCAATTATGCCTTTATGTTGTCCGATTTTTAAAATTTTGTGAAAATAGGTTGTGTAGTGTGTTTTTATCCCCTTCTTTTAGCCCTTCTATATTGGTTTTTTGGAGTAGCAATTTTCCTTCATCAGAAACAACTTATTTTGTATTCATTCAAAATAGCCACACCTTCTTTTTTAGTCACATTATTGGATGGGTAACTACCAAGTTTACTCTTCCATTCCTTCAGCTTGTCTTTCAAAAGAACAACCTTATTAAATATATTTCCATTCTGACACTTGAAATTATTCATGATCTTCTCCAACCTTCTTAGTTTCTTAACAATTTGAAACATTTTAAAAGCATTAACTTCTTCCTGCCAACCATCTTTAACTTTTTGCAAGAAATCAAGTTTATTAGCAATATAGTTGGCAAATCTAAAAGGTTTAGATTTCTTACCAAGCTATTAGGGACACATAAAACAGCACGACAATGATCTAATATTATGTAAGGAAGAAAAATAGCATATGCCTTTGTAAAGAAGCTCAAGAATTTTTCATTAATCATCACTCTATCTAATTTCTTTAAAGTAAATGCCAAAGGATTCTAAGGAGATTATGTCCAAGTGAAATGAAAACCTGAACTGCATACATCTTCCACTTTAATACTATTCACACAATCCTGAAAATCATGCATATCCTTAGACATAGAAGATCCACCCACTGAGTGTTCACACGGAAGTGAAGTGACATTAAATCCTCCCATCATAACCCAAGGAAAACCATCTGTGAATGCCTTCTGAATCTTTAAATCATTCCACAAGCTGCATGTCTCTTTCCCATAGTTAGCTGCATAAACAATGCTATAGAAGAAATTGGAATTTTGTTGCATCGTTTCTACCAAGCAAAACATAAACTACCATGACATACTTAAGACTTCTGTTTGTACCTCATTAACATGATTCCGCAACCCTTTTTACATTTGCTCATATTAAAAGCCTGATTCCACATTCCAAAGACTTTACTACAGATTCTATTCACATTTTTAGCTTGAGCTCTAGTTTCAATCACTGCACAAAAGCTTAGCTTTTGATCTAGAAAAATATTTTTGACTTTATCTTGCTTATCATAGTACATATACCTCTAATATTCCAGGATGCTATTTTTATCTCCATTTATTCTATTTTTGTTTTTTATACTTCATATCACCTCAATTATACACTTAGATTGCAGGGTGAATAAAGCCATCCACCCCTTTAATCTCATTCTCTTCCATACATTTTCCATTTTGACCTGAGTCTTCCAAAACATCACCTTCATCATATATCTCAGGGTTATCATTCATATTATTCAATTTTTCTTTGAAGTAGTTCACCATTTTATGGGTCCATTTACCGGTTTCAGATGGAGTAGGCTGCAATTTTTGAGCAATGAAGTCAACCTCCTTTCTTTGATCACCACTAATCTGAGCGCCCACACTTTCCTCCATATTCTTTAAAACAACAAATTGATTACTGATATGTTTTTGTTCAGTTTAGGTACTTTTTTGTTTGCATGTCTCCCATTATCCACGTTCATTTCTCCCATTATCTTATCTAGTACATCATCAACTTGTTGTCCTGTTTTGCTAGCAGCTTTAGGTCTATAATCTTGTTTATTATTCCTTTTTCTCATTTTTGATCCAAACAAACTCTTTATCATTCTTCCTTTTCTCATTATTAAACAGATTACCACCCTTAGATTGTTGCTTTTTTCCCCATGACTTTTGACCTGCACAAACTTATCATCATTAATTATGTTCTTCTCTATTTCTTCTCACAAAAGAAGCAATTCCTTTGTAGTTTTTGGCCTTGATTTACACCAAACAAAATATGCCCAAACACATTGCTGTGATTACACCTAGCAGGTTTCCATGAGTACTCAACTCTGATTTTCTTAGACCCCACTATTGCACCCTTATTATCTCTGTATTGGACTTCAACAAACTCTTTAAAATCCTTACAAGCATTCACCTCAATAAGGACCCTAGCATAACTAATTCTCCCTTTTCCATACTGACACATTTGTGCAGTCATAACATCCATGATTTATGTCTTCCCAAGGCAACTAGCTAGTGTACTAATTCCTTTAGCAGTCCAAGCTTCCAAGAGAATATCAAACATTTTGACCCAAAATGGTACCTTTTCAGATTCAGTCTTCTTAGAACACATGTCAGGACTCAACTTTTGAACTAATAAAGACCTACCCCTCACCATCCATAGATTGTTTTCAAGTAAAAAGTTTATACCATGTTCATGTTTAAACTTAAAGCAGTAGACATCATTACTTGTCACAAACAATTCCCCTAAGCCATATTTTCTCCACATTCTCATTAAATTGTATCTAAGCTCATTGAAATTCATTTTCATACCCACAAAATAACCACTAATACTGAGATTTCATTTAGCACTTCCCAAATTAACAAGGTCTTCCTCAAAAATCACTACCTTAGATCCATCCTCACTAGCAACAGTTGGCACATAACATAGCTTCTTATTAAGTTCCACATTCTTAGTACCAATCATTTTAGCAAAAGATGGTTTGATTTTAGGACTCTCAGTGTTAAATTCCTTTTCAATAGTATCATTACAGTTAATTTTGCAAGTATAATCAGCATGTGACTTACAAACAGGACTAGCATCATTATAACTATTATCAGGTTCAATCTCAGTATCATCAACATCAACAACATCATCCTTATTCAATTCCAAACCTTCATCAATGCTCCAAGACACCTCTTTCTCCCCAATCTCCTTATCCTCTCCCAATTCATTACTCAAAACCCTAATTTCAGTCTGATCTTCAATCTCCTCAACCATAGCCTCTTTCTTCTTGTTCAGATCACAAACAGTGTTCTCATATCTATTAGGGATACGTATTCTCCTTTTAGAGATTTTCCTCCTTCCCGACATATTATCTCAATTAGAAATAACAATTAGGCCTTGTTAGCTTAGTAAATTGATCAATTATTCTCTGAAATAGTGAAATTTAATGATTGAGGTTATTGTGCGAAAAGTCAGAATTAAAAAAACAAAAATAACGGATGAAGATTCAATCAAACAGTATCAAACTATGAAATCCTTTTCTGAATCGAATGTACAAATTGGTTATGAAAATTATAGTGAAAATGAAGAAGATATGAAGCTTTTAGACGTGTTTTAATGGCGGAAAAAAGACAGGAGAATTAGTTGGAGGATAGAGAAAGAGAGAGAATTTATCTCCGTATCACGACCGCCTTAACATTCTTTTGCTCTACATAGATTAGTGATTTTCTTAGGGGGATTATTTGATTATTGCAGTTTGAAAACGCCATAATCTATCTAGTATCAGTTTGAAAACGGCATATCTAGTAGTGTTTGGCAGCAACAATCTCATAATCACTTATTTGCGTTTTGACATCTCCAAAACGTGGTTTTGGAAAAACATCTCCCCACTTGCCTTTTGGAAACGCCATTATCTTCTAACTGAAAAATTACCTAACTACCAAAAAGTCCATCTTCCTCCTCTGCCACAATTTAAAAAGACAACATATTATAGCAAAAGGAAATGAGGTAAACAAACTGATAACTTTTGATCTTCATAAATTATAGATGATTCATGTGAGAGAAGAACAATGAAATTATTGTCGTAGCTTTAAAGTGCATCTTTCTCCTCCATTATTTTCTTTCAACGCCATCTGAGACTCAACTTGAGCAAAGATATATTTTTCAATATCTATTTCTTTTTTGGATGAATTATGTTGTCTATTTACTTTTTAAAAAGAAAAAAAATGAGTTTTTACTGAAATGAGTTGAAAAAAAATCGTGAGAGTAAAGAAGATAAGGTATTTGGTGGATGAAAGGGAAAAGAGTTTGGTGAAGAAGTGTCAAGGTTTATTATATATTTGTGTAAAAGTTTTTTTTTATTGCAAAAGGTAGTTATAAAAAGAAATGTTAAATGTTACTAGAGTAAGTTTTTTGCAAAATTAATAAAATGTGAAAATGTATGTTAATATTTTGTAAATTAATTGAACATAGAAATGTCCTTTTTGGTAATTTTACACGTTACTTATTAAATAATCTGATTTGTCAAACACTTTAAAACCTGATTATTTGATTATTGCGATATTAAACAGCAAAATCAAATCCAAACACTATTTTTTTTCAAAACCATGTTTTGTTGCAGCTGATTATCTGATTATTCGTTTTCAAAACGCATAATCTATTTTAGTTAAGCAATCTCAAACACCCCCTTAGAGGAGATACTAGATGATCAATTCAAAATTCCATAATCAATTTGATTCTATATGTTTGCATTATCTATTGCGCCGATACTTGATAATTATTAAATTTCTCAAGAGATGAGTTTTTTTTTATCAAAACAAGCAGTTCGGTGCCCGCGCGTTGCTGCGGGACAATTGTATTTTTGTTTGTACCTGAATCATACATCGTTTTTACATGAATGGACAAAGAATGCTAACTTACCATTAAAAGTGTTAACAGCTTTGTTTGCTTCATATCTAGTGTAGAAAAGCAAAGAAATCCAAACCCCTTACTGATCCCTTTTTCATTAACCATCAACTTTGCAGATGTGATTGTGCCACATTGACTAAAGCATTCTTGCAATTTATTTTCAGTGACATCATCATCAATGTTCTTAACATAAACATTTGAACCGTGAAACAAAATATATTAAGTACCAATGTTGAGTGAAACAATCTATCAATGACTAAGGAAGTTGCTAAATATGAAAATAAAAAGTTTTTTAAACATACTTGGCATTTTGATATTTGTTCTTTCCTCCACTCCTCAAATTTATGACGCAATATTTGTTCTCGTTCTGATTTCTTTTGTGTCCTACCAACATATAACGCTTTTGCACCTATGGAACATACTTGTTAAACTGGTACTCGGCATAATTTTTTTCATTAAATTTATTTGCAGATCCACCACTGAGCTTTACTTTATAGCCGAACTTGCGTGAACCTATTCCAGGAGACACGATGACAACGCTTAAGATTTTGACTACTGGATCTAGAGTTTCTGCAATAAAATTAACATGAGAGCAGTTAACAAATGTAGCTAGTCTAATGTTCCGTTACATATGCTGATATGCAGAATTGCAAATTGAAGCATTAATATTAAAAGTTTATTAAAGAATTATACCAGCCACATCATTAATGTCGGTAGCTCTGAGAAGATGTTTTTTCCATCTCATAGGCTCTCATCATCCTAGACACTAACAGTTAAGAAGCCAAGTTTAGGCCGGAAAACATTGATTGCTCAAAGGAAAAAATCTGCCAAATGTTAGTTACCTGTATCAAGATTAATATGATCTGAAGGGTCCTCATGATCGTTGTAGTTGGCTTCGTAATATGATCTGAAAAGGGTCCTCATTATCGTTTCCAGCAAGTGAACTTTTCCACTCTTCTGTAAAGTCTCGGTTCATTTATGCGCATATTTCTGGATATTTGTTATGTGTAGAGCTGAGATCTTCACCTGCCATAGATGGCAGCTTGTTAATGATTCGTATATAGATGGCAGCTTGTTAATGATTCGTATATGCCATAGATGGCAGCTTGTTAATGAGTCGTATATAGATGGTGCAGAAACCGGGTGTGCCGGGTTGACCCACACCAAAAAAAAATCTTTTTACAAATATGTTAATATAGGCGCACAATATTTTCAAACATCTCCAAATATCGTATCCTTTTGTAGTTACCAAGTTCAGAGACACACCTGGATGAGTAATGGTCCTAATGTCTCATCCAAAACTTAACAGCAATATCCTAAGTCTGCACAATCTGTTTATAAAAATCAAGACACCAATTTTTGCTAAAAATCTTTAAGGTTGACACACATTTTGCAACTGAAAGAATCGTTTGGTTGACTGAAAGCTAGTCAACATGTATGTATTCAAAACTCAATATTAGTACTCTATTTGTACATGGATATCAATACGAAAAGCAAAATCCATTGTGGAACTGAAAAGACTAAACCTTAGTTCATTAAAAACTTAAAAAAAAGATACGATGAGACTTACACCTGTTGGCCGGAGTGAAGACGACGGGTCAAGGTTACCAGGAAAACCCAAAGACAGAACCGGTTGTTTTCTGAAATGGAACTTGCTGAGGGGCGGTCTTTCCTATGCCACAAACTCCTACTTGCTGGTGGTTGCTATTTGCATATTCGCCGAGACCTGTGTTATTGCCATAATTACAAATTTCATTACCTAAAACAATTGAGCATGTCATCTTTTAATATATTTGACTAAAACTAAGGGACATATATTAAGTAACAAATCTGTAGCAATTAGTAAATGGCCAATGTATATAGCAACTATAATTGTGGGGCATATAGAGATGTCGGTAGAGGAAGCCTCAAAAAGCGAAGGCCGAGCTTTAGGCCATGGTTAACTAATTTTTTTAAACTTGTTAATCCAGGAAAATTAAGAATAAAGAAGTTCAAAGGTAGCAGCGCATACCGAACCACGTAATAGCACATAAGTCTCCATAGCATCGGGTGACCAATTGGGCCTTTATGAACTTATAACTGGACATAATGTGACATTTGCAAAAGTCACCCCAATCGAAAAAATCGAACACATATAAAAATGCCTCATTTCATGAGGCTCAGAAGCAACATTTTTACCTTAATGAAAGGCGTTTTTCCCTCCTCATCCTCTGAGGATGCGTGCAGAAATTCCTTGAATTCCATTGGTGCATATCAGTTTACCAACTGCCTTAATATCATTTTTTTTGTCTGTGTTACCGGCGTATTTGAGAGAGAGAGAGAGAGAGATAGAGAGACGGATGAAGTATTTGGAAGATTGACGAAGTTATCAATAATGAAGATTGATGAAGTGTCTAGAAGATTAACGGCGTATTTTTTGCTAAGCAGTAATGAAGACCAGACACAGGCCAGTTATGTTCTTTTTTAACAAATACGTGATAAAATTGGCTCAGATTAATTGATGTCATGGTTGCACTCGTGAAGGTTGCTAAGGCAAGCAATTCTCGCACTCTACCATCCTTTCACTTTCCGTGGCAGCAGAACATAGTCAAAGGATCATCACAGCCAAGTAAAACGCATAGCTTTTTACCACAGGGCCAGTTGAGGCAAAAAAATTGCCCGATGTCAAAACCACAGAGTTTTGCCCGTTGGCAAAACGACAGCGGATTTCACCGCTAATGAGTAAGAGAAAGTAATCATCATCGCCTACAACATTATAAATATACTCATTTGTGTTAAAAATTCAGCGACCAAAACGACGCTAAATTAACATGCCGCAGTCTGGTGTTTCAATATATATAATCATTAGAGATGTAAGTTACTATTTATGCTAACAACTGTTGATTACCCAACCCAAATGTGTTAACCCAGCCCATGTGTTGACCCACCCAACAACTGTAAATATCTACACGTATATCGCCCCAGTATTAGCTGGATCATTCTAGACCTACCTTCATAATTCATCGGCATAACAAATCTCATGAAATCTCACATACACAAATTGCGTTGTGGGTCTTTAGTAATGGTTGATTATGCGCTCAAAATTCAGCGGCCACAACGGAGCTATTTTAATATGAAGCGGTCTGGTGTTTCACTTTGGCTTCGGGTTTGGACCGGTCTATAAAAACAGGCCATAGTTGAGACAACCATGGTTAATAATGCCCGTATCAAAAGGGCATCAATTGATAGTAGTTGGCTCAGATTAATTGATGCCGTGCCTACGGTTGTGGAGGTTGCTGAGGCGAGTAATTCTCGCACTCTGCCATCCGTCCACTTTCCGCGGTAGCATAATATAGTTACAGGATCATCATAGCCAGGTTGAATGCAATCATAGCTTATGGCTATAAAACATATAGACGCAACCACTGTTCGTATTCACAAATATGTTTATCGCTTTCTTTTTTAACTTATCATCATCTGTAAGCGGTGCGAAACACCCGCTATGGCTGCAACGACAATGTGGTTATGGTTGCCTCGCCAAGATACGGGGGACGATAAAACTACGCTTACAGAATATATGAAAGCGAGATCGCTATCTGGAAGTGGCACCAAACGACCGCCATTTAGAACTTTTCTTGCCGTATAATACATTTACAATAACGTAGCAGCAACAACACACCTTAACCCATAAACTTTGTAATAGAACAACAACAAAAGTTGCAATAAGAAAAATAGATGCAAGAATATTCACCACGAAGAAACCCTAAAAAATGGAGGTTTTCAACCAACCCTTTCAATAAGAACAATTGACGACCACTAAACCTTTCCATGGAAATCAATCGAAAATCCGCACCAACTATTCATCATCCACAAAGTTAACATCAATGGAGTTTGTGGGTCTGCACCATAATCAACCATTACTAAAGACCCACAACGCAATTTGCGTATGCGAAATTTCATAGGATTTGTTATGCCGATGAAATATGAGGGTAGGTCTAGAATGATCCAGCTAATACTATTGTGCACGGATGGAAATCGTATTGAGTCAGATATTTTACGGTTGTTGGGTACATTGGGTGGGCCAAGGTGTGGGTTGGATTAAGTAGTATGGATTAGGTAATTAACAGTTGTTAAAATGAATAGTAATTTACATCTTAAATGATAATATACAAGCAAAGGTACCGCGCGTTGCTGCGGGACGGGTTTTTTTCTAGTTACTGCGGGGCAGGGTTTTTTTTAATTGATTTTGAACGAATATTGAGTAAGAATGTGCACGTGCGTTGCAACAAGGCTGACTTGTATTCGACGTTTTTTTTATATTGCGTACTTGTATGTTCCGCATTATTATACTCGTGCTATAAATCTTGACTAAGTAAAAAAGAAAAAAAGAAAAAAAAACCAAATGGGCCGGCCCAAAAATTGGAGCCCGAAAAAAAATAAGCCGGCCCAAAAAATGGGAGCCCAAAAAAATCATATGGCCCGGCACTATTACTCGAAGCACTGTAGCATGACATCTCAATTGATATATATAGTAATATATAATCGGATAATCCACAATTTGAGTTGGGTCTAATCACTTTAAGTAGAATCTCGACCTAGTTTTCCGTTTTAGTTAATAAATGATACTCCGAAATTAATAAGATGTACTTAAGTTGTATTCAACGAGGTTTGCTAACTCGCGTTTTGCGGCGGGGTGTTTGCGTACTGTGTCGTTTTACGGTTCTTAGATACTTATTGTGACCCACTGAATAACGACTTATTGTGACCCACTGAATAACGACTTGCTATGTATATACGTGAAAAATAGCTAAGATGAGCTTAGTCAATATTTGACAGACCAAATAAAATATGTTTAAAAAAAGCCCTATCACGAGCCCAAGACGCGAGCGCGATCTCGAGCCCAAGCGACCCGCGAGCCCAAGCCCAGGCGCGTCTGATACGACCCTGTTAGGGGTTGTATCGGGATAGGGCACCACTTTTAGAGTGCGCGAGCTCCTTAAGAATATAGAGAAAAAGACTAGAGAATTTACTTGACAAATTTAATTGATTTCATTCAGGAATGGTTCGATATATTTATACCGAATTCTTGACAACTTGCAGTCAAAGTCAAATACAAGACATTTCCTAAGATAATGACACTTTCCTAAAATAACGATACTTAGCTATTAAGAATCAAACATAACAATAAATATAGATAATTATTGTACGGCATAATCCTTATGCCGTACAGGCTTGGATGTGACCCTCGTGGGTCGCGGTTCTGCAATGGGCTCGGGCACAAGCGTATCATTCCCCACTCATTCACAACTACCTTGCCCTCAAGGTGTTGTCTTGAAAAGCACTCTTAATTCCGAGATCCCATAATCTTGTTTGAATTGCAGCCTCTATCTTTTTCTTCTTTATGTGCTTGCCATTAAGACACTTCAACAACGAAATAAGAACATGTAGGGTATAAACAGAGTATTGGACTTTTTTTTCAACCCCTTTGTTATTTTCATTTACCCCGACGCCTATAACCCCATTATCTTCCAACACGTTTGGCTCGTCACTGTTTTGCTCATCCGTTACACCCATCACTTTCACCACTTTCGCTTCATCTTGTTTACCATCCACTAACACCTTCGTTTCCAACTCACTAGCTTGATCTCGTGCATCACTATCAGAGGTACTTTCTACATCAATCACTTGCAACACCCAATTAAGCACTTTTACCTCGCCATAGTCATCATTAACCACCTTGTTAGCTTCCAATTCAGCCGACGTACCCGCCACCGGAGCTGCTTGGTCATCCAAACGAGCCTCGGTAGTTTGTGCCAACGAAAACACGTCGCCTAGGGTAGTAGGTTTTGATACTAACAACTCCCGTTGCAAGTGTAGTTTAAGCCTAGAAATATAAAAGGATATGAGCAAAGAATCCAGTATATCGGTAACCCTATTCATCAGCTTTTCAAATTCCCGTTGGTAATCCTCGACCATCCCTAGTTGCAACAGCTTCGACAAAGTCCCTTGCATGTCTTCGTATTTTGATGGTCCAAAACGATTCTTCACACTTTCCTCAAACCTGGCCCAAGTAGTGATCAAACCATTCCTTGTCATCCACCGAAACCATTCCGCATCCGTACCTTCCAAGTTAAAACCCACAATCTGGATACATTGATCAGCGGGAGTTTTAAGCAATCAGAAGTATTCATTAATGGCAAAGATCCAGCTTTCTGGATCGACTCCCGAAATCTTGGGAACGTCCAACCGCATAGATTGCGGTAACAACGCCCCTTGATCACCCCCGCCCCCTGCCGATTTTGTAGCAGCCCGCGAGTTGCTTGCAACTCGGCTCGTAATGTATCAAACTGAGCCTGGAAGGCCGTGGCCTGTTGTTGTTGTTGTGCCAGCTTTTCCACCGCGTTTTGTGATTCTTAAGCCACAACCTCACCGTGTTTTCATTCATGAGTACAATGAAGGAACAATAATTTTTTTTACTGATGAACAGTAACTCGTGAACAGTATAATAAATCGGAAGCCCTCTCAACGAGAGCTCTCAATGAAAGCACCAATTGATACGACCCTGTTAGGGGTTGTATCGTGATAGGGCACCACTTTTAGCGTGTGCGAGCTCCTTAAGAATATAGAAAAGAAGACTAGAGAATTTACTTGACAAACTTGATTGATTTCATTCATGAATGGTTCGATATAATTATACCGAGTTCTTGACAACTTGCAGTCAAAATCAAATGCAAGACGTTTTCTAAGATAACGACATTTTCCTAAGATAGCGACGCTTTGCTATTAAGAGTCAAACATAACAATAAATAAAGATAATTATTGTACGACATAATCTTTATATCATACATGCTTGGACATGACCCTTGTGGGTCGCGGTTCTGCAATGAACTCGGGCCAAAGCATATCACGAGCCCAATTGTGAGGCCTATGTGCCTGATGATTGTACACTCGTAGTAATTTATAAACTTAGCCCCACCTCATGACCTCAAGTCCTCAACCTCCTTTGCGAACTAAAAATAATGGATAAACCAAAAATAATGGTTTTAGAGTTCCTCCAGAATACAATAATATTTTTGTGTTCACAGTGAACAATAAATGCAGATTACTCCACATGTTGGTAAACATACTATACCATTTCGTGTGTTCTGAAGTGTTGAATATAAAAGGGTTGGAAAAAGATCCTCTCATGTTCAAATGAACATGAGAGGATCCCTATCCAAAAGGGTTAATTATTATACTTAATACTTTTTGTCATTGAGTGCAAAGTACTATTTTTTTGCCATTGTGACACCAAACTTATGAATTCGTGCTATTGTGCGTATTTTGTGGCTATTTTTGCATGCAAAATGACCATTTTACCCTTAGAAATTTAAAAAAAGTAAGGGTAGAATGGTCACAAAATACGCACAATAGCACGATTTCAAAAGTTTGGTGTCACAATGACAAAAAAATAGTACTCTACACACAATGACAAAAAGTGTCAAGTATAATACATTTTTAAGCAATTAAGCCAATATAAAAAGGAAGATTAGTACACATGTTGATCATAATATCTTTTTATTGATTTAAGATAATGGTCAAATAATGTATTTAACTCTTCGCTGGACTTGGGTCAGTACTAGGAGCATTGGGTATTATATCAGCCTATAAGCCCAAAAATACCTTTGAGGTCTGAGGATTAGCAAGGCTGGGCTTGACGTTAAACCCTTTTGTTTACCTATGTTGGTGAAGATATCGCTCTATGCCTATGCATCTGGCCTGGATGAAAAGGGGGGGGGGGGGGGCCCTTTAGTGTTAGTACGGTATTGTTGTTTTTAGGGACCGGGTTGAATGGGTTTTTAAGAGGCGTTGTAAGTGCGATCGGTCCTTCGAATCCTCTTGGAATCAAGGATGGGGGGTGTGTGGGCCTTAGTGTGACGGGTGAGGGTCCATGGTGAAAGCATTGTCAAAATGAAGATGGCGAGGCATTAATGGTTTATGGTT
Source organism: Tanacetum coccineum (assembly GCA_026074375.1). NCBI lineage: Eukaryota > Viridiplantae > Streptophyta > Magnoliopsida > Asterales > Asteraceae > Tanacetum > Tanacetum coccineum. The sequence continues at coordinate 20,450 of BQNB010037829.1, read as the reverse complement.
TGGATGAAGTAATGAGAGTTCATGTTCATTGAAGCATCAAAATGCCGGATCACATAAATGGTTATGTGATGGAATACATAAGTTCATGTACTACATTGCAAATGAAACGTAGGATATGACTTTAGTTTACTTGTTTCATCTTGTGTTTTTCGTTGCACGTTGGACTAGTTTCTCATGTAACTATTCTAGACTTGATGATCCTTCCTGTTTAACATTTACCAATTATGCTTTTGGTAGAACCACCTGTATTTACTATTTGAAAGTACTTGTCAAAAAATGAAAGTCGAGAAAGAAACATCTCGTCATCAACAATGCGTGAACTTAGTTTTAAAACTTCGTAGATCTTATTAGGCAAACATATAAACATTATCACGAACATAAGTTGATCATCACTATATCATATCTGATGAACACTATTATGTTCCGATCTTAAAGTCAAGGCAGGTTTGTAGGTAAAAATGTGTGTGTGACAATGTGGGTGGTGTGGGATTGAAATATATGTAAAGAATATGAAATAAGAACAAAGGTCCATTTTCACCAAACATTAACATTGACATTTGCCAGATTTCTCAGAATCTCCATGTTTCCCCATGTACTAAAAGCCATAAAAATAGTTTAAAAAAAAGAAGTTTAAACATTTACTTCCACGTATAACATTTTCTAATAATTTCCCTTTAAAAGTTTTTAATTAACCGGTCTAAAAATTATTAAAGTGAACCCTCTCGACTAAAATTTTCTGGCCGCTTATGAGCAAAAGCATACAGTTTAAAGACTTGATGACATTTTTTATAAACAAAATGCTTCCCAAAAGACAAAGAAAATTATACTTGCGTTTTTTGTATCACTATAAATGGACTTTTTCCTACTAAAATTCTACCTACACTTTTTTAAGTGTGCGGATAACACATAAAAAAAAATTGTGACACCTTTTTACACGTTTGGTGACATTTTTTTACTTTTAGTGACACTTTTATGTGTCACTAGATGGCTATTTTTATGTGATGACAACACTATAGATATTAAAACTGTCTTACGTAATTGTCATGAATAAGACTTGAAGTCACAACGGATTAATTAAAAGTCACTTCATGAATATAACTAAACATACAAACAATTGAATAAACACTTATTTTAGAATCATTTAAGGTGAAGAAACCACAAAATAGATTTGGCATGCGGTCAAAAAGGTAAGTGAATTATGCAAAAAGAGAAGAAAACACAATCATAAGCATGCATGTGCATCTGCGTTAATATGCACACTCGTTCTTTTATTTGTTTATCATCAACTTCCTACTTTATCTTTAACAAAAGTTACAGTTCAGATTTGCTTGAATTTAATTTGCCGGGATGACTTGGAGCTGAGAGTCGGGGTGTCGTTTATTTTTCTAAAAGAAGCACTTTTTTTTCCCACGAGAGAGAAGAATGTTAGTATAAAATAAATGTGTTTGTTTTTTTTCAACCGTAAGAGAGTGAAATCACTTCTTTGTGCTTCAATTATTTAGACATTTAAATCATTTTATTTTCATTTCTTTCTACAATAATTCAATAATTCAGATTATTTTTTTTGGTTTATACGTTTTCATCCATTTTATTTGTCTTTTGAACCTTTTTACGTTTTTGAGCGTTTTCACATATTCTCGCACGTTTTTTACATTTTTCTACATTTTCGCACGTTTGCACTCGTTTCCGCTCGTTTACCCGCGGCTTCCCACGTTTTCTACGTTTACGCACTACGTTTTCAAACGTTCGTGCGTTTTCGCACCTTTCCGCTCGACTCTGCACATTTTCTATGTTTTCGCACCTTTCAGCTCGTTTTTCGCACGTTTTCTACGTTTTTATATATTTTGTACATTTTCATATTTTTTAACGTTTTTATACGTTGCTTGGTAACCCTTGTGAGATTCACTTATCTCCTAGGTCTGAGTAGACCGATGTCCCTTTGAACTCAACACCCGTTTATGTAGACCACAATACACCTCACGAAAGGACTCTCCCTGACCTTGTCAAGTCCTCATAGCGTGACGCCCGTCATGGACAATGAGCACTAGCCTGGTTTCTGCACAGAGCTCTTAGGAAATGCCCCCCACAAATCCCTTCGAAGCGACCCCACGATCTCTCTCAATAGGTGATTTCATCTGAATCATTAAAACATATACTTTCAGATTCATCTTGAATCTTATGCTTTCTGAATTTCATCTGAACCATTAAAGCCATATGTTTGAACCTCGTCAACAAGTCACTTAGTTATAGGAATTGGGGGCTAGGAGGTTACAAGATAAGTAACTCCCCCCAACATTGGCGACTTCCCCCACATTTCTAGATTAGGTTGTCCTATTAAACCAAAATCTTAGGTATCTCCAGTCAACTAGGTTAAGTTTTCCTTCATTGAAACTCATTCCTCCAAGGGCTTTTAGTTCCCATTCCTTAGACGACTTCACTAACTAACTAAAACTATCTCTTAAGGCCTTATTGTAACTGATCCCGCGATGTTAATCCATGACGCCACATAGTCAATTGAGATAAACCCTAGTTGAGAGTAGTTGTCGTCTCGAGTTTATGTCGACGACGGATATGTCTGGACATTCATTATACTCATTTGTACTAATTGTCTGCGCTAGCGAGATCCCAAGGCCGTTAACTGGTCACAAATGTAAACTAAAGGGCCTTTAACCGGTTTAGGCCACCTTTGTATCGTCCCTACGAAATGACGTGCCATTCCGCCTCGTTCTCGCATTTATCTAGCGCGATAAATTTTTGATTCATCGTGGACTAGCTATAACAGTTTTGCTTGTAAGACTTCCTAGATATAGCGGGCCCCTCCTAGTGTAAACACATATCCACTAGCGAGTCTAGAATCCCCTTTAAGTCAGATATCCAATTTGCATACTGTACCTCGATAGACAGCAGGATGTCTGTCATAATGCAGTCCATACTACAACGACTAGTATCTCAAATAATGAAGTACCCTCGTTATAGCTTTCCAATGTGCATAAAACTTGGATTACCGTATGACTACTTAGCCTGACTAACTGAGCATATCTAAATCAGGTCGGTACCTGTCATCAAAGTACATTAACATGCCAATAATCCTTGAATACTCTATTGGGCAACACCTAAGCCTCTATTTTAGATAGATGCATACTGGCGTGCAATTGAGCGGAGCACGGTGCAGAGGACAGAACTCTTCCCCCGCATTAAGAGTATATCTCTCTCTATCTCGAGATATATACTAGCCAGCGGAGAATGAGGTGCGGTGATGGGGACTTAAGCACAACCATTCTGAGGTTCCGTATGATCTTTATTCCAAGGATCACATCAGCCAAACCCATATCCCTTCATGTTCAAACTTGATTTCAACATGTCTATTAGTGATCTAATGGTGGGGATAGTCGTTGCCAAGCCCACGATTAGCATATTCATCGACGATAACAAACACCAAAATTACATATCCAGGGGCACTGTGTTCCTTCACGGGGTAAAACAAACTTGTGGGCGGGGGCGGGAGGAGTCATTAATTTTTTGGAATCCTTCAGATCTATATCCTCTAGGAGAGGTCAACTTTTGATGTCAACTGTTTGGGAGCTTGCTTTATGCCATACAACGACTTAACAAGTCTACAAACCGGCCCTCTTGTCTAGAGGCTATAAACCCTCAGGTTGGTTCATATATATTTTCTTCTTTCTAAATCTCCATTTTAGAAAGCCGTTTTCACATCCATTTGGTGAATTTTCCAAATTTCTTAATGCGCCCAATAGCAATTATCATTCTAATCGAGGTTAATTCCGTGTAACCGGCCGAATAAGTACAAAGTAGATCTAGACCTTCACGTGTCTAAACCTTGGATACCACTATTTGCTTTAATTTGTCAACGTAACCATCAGCTTCATCTTCGTCTTGAAGATCCATTTATAGCCTAGTGGTTTACAACAAGGAGGTAAATCCACGAGCTCCCACGTATGGTTTTGTAAAATAGATTCTATTTCACTTTTGATGGCTTCTCTCCATTGTTGCCCTTCCGAGGAAGTTACCGCTTCTCGGTAAGATGTGGGTTCATTTTCTACCATAAAAGAAACAAAATCGGGTCTAAATGATTTCTCGTTTCTTGCCCTTTTGCTTCCGATTCTTGGTGGTGCGAGGACTGCTGTCTTCATGGGGCGGTTTGATCTTGTCTCTTCATCTTGGAGATCATTATCATCTCTTTGCGTCTTCTTATCTTGGGAGCAACTTGGTCAGCTAATCTAGATGAGCGTCGCCAGGGTGTCTTTTGATAGAAGGGCAAAGGGGAATATTTTTCAAAGAAAGAAAGCATTCCTAGATTCCCCCCAGTATTTATGTGGGCTTGATGATCTGGAGTTTTTCGGATTCATGTGAACAGGGGATGGAAAACGATAGAGCAGGTTGGCATTCTTAGCATATCCAGATGAATAGTGACAATCCACGGGGGGAGATTTTTATGTCCAATTCTTTTGGGCCTTGGGGATTTGGGGGGCGGGAAGCAAGCTACCTATGCTTAGGGAAGCAACCCAATAACTAGGATTATTGGGAATGGATGGTTTCTTGCCCTTGGGGGAAATTTTGCATGGGGTAGAAGGCTAGGACGTGCGTGTAAAGAGGTATCGTTATTGGTAAAAGATGAAGTTGGGGAAACGTGCATTAATGGCTGGTACACGTACCGGGAAAGAGTAACTGGACTCATGGGGCTATTTTATTATTGATGGGTTTAGATTTTAGTGATTGGGTTGAGGGGAGGAAGGGGGAGGTATTTTAAGTGGGAATCAACATGGCAGTAACCATTTCTTTCAAGGTACGGTTCTTCCTTTCGGCAATACCGTTTTGCTGAGGTGAATAGGGAGCAGTGAACTCGTGTCTAATTCCATGTTTCGCACAAAGCTCGGCGAATGGAGCCACGTATTCACCTCCTCTATCACTTCGTACAACCTTGATTTTCTTACCAAGTTGATTCTCAACTTCGGTTTTGTATAGAACAAACTTGTCTATAGCTTCATCTTTACTTTTCAACAAGTAAACATAGCAATACTTGGTACAATCATCAATAAACGTGATAAAGTACTTATTGCCACCCTTCGTGGGTAGTGATTTCAAATCACATATGTCTGTGTGTATCATATCAAGTGGTTCGGTTGTTCGCTTAACCGATTTGAAAGAAGTTCTTGTAAGTTTGGCTTCAACACAAGTTTCACATTTGTATTTAGAATCAATATGAAAGTTTGGTATGCTATTAAATTTAATTAAACGACGCATCGAATTAAAATTTACATGTCCAAGATGACCATGCCACACATTAGAAGACTCAATCAAGTAAGCAGAAGAGTTCATTTTATTGATATCATTCTTGACAACTATTACATTGAGTTTAAACATAGCATTCACTGCATAACCCTTACCAACATATATTTAATTCTTAGACAAAACAAACTTATCAGACTCAAAAACTAAATGAAAGCCAAACTTGTTTAACAGCCAACCGGATACAAGATTCTTGCGAATCTCCGAAACATACAAGATATTAGTCAACTTGAGCTCTTTCTCGGATGTCATCTTCAAAATAACATCTCCTTCACACTTGATATCAGCAGTTGCAGAGTTGCCCATATACAGCTTCTGTCCATTGTCAACCGTTTTGAAAGAGTGAAATATACTCTTATCAGCACACACATGACGAGTTGCCCCAGTATCAATCCACCAACCACTGTTGTTAGTACCTACCAGGTTAACCTCAGAGATCATGGCACACACGTCAGACACCATCGCAATCATGTCCACATTCTCATCCACCATATTCGCCTGACGTGGATTCACCGCTTTGGCATCTTGCAATTAGCAGCACGGTGACCTGGTTGGTCACAGTTGTAGCAAGTCCCCTGGAACTTCTGTTTCACAATCCCAGCTTTAGGAGCAAGGTACTCAGACTTCCCTTTGCCCTTCTTGTCATTTTTCTTTTTGTCTTTCTTATTTCCCTTAGAATTAAACCTTGAAGATGACCCAGCATGTTCAACCATATTAGCCTTGGCAGAATCAGGTGCATAAGTGTCTTTCTGAGCCAACTTGTTGTCCTCTTCAATACGTAGACGAACAACCAAGTCTTCAACACTCATCTCCTTTCGCTTATGCTTCAAGTAGTTTTTGAATTCTACCCAGCTTGGAGGTAACTTTTCAATTATAGCAGCCACTTGAAAAGTTTCACTCAAAGTCATTCCCTCAGCATGAATGTCGTGTAGCAGAACCTGCAGGTCTTGAACCTGACTTATCACGTTCTTTGAATCAACCATCTTGTAATCCAAAAACCGAGCTACCACGAACTTCTTTGTACCAGCATCCTCTGTTTTGTATTTGCGTTCCAATGACTCCCATAATTCTTTGGCAGTCGTGGTCTTGCAGTACACGTTATACAGAGGATCTATCAAACCATTCAGAACATAATTGTGGCACAAGAAGTCTGAATGTTTCCATGCTTCCACAGCTTGCACAGCTTGTGCATTAGAGGATTGACCTTCGGCAGGAGGTTCGACCTGAGGCACAGTTTCTTTCAAAAACCGTGCAAGACCCAAGGTGGTGAGATAGAAGAACATCTTCTGTTGCCACCTCTTAAAGTTCTGACCATTGAACTTTTCTGGTCTTTCTGCATGATTAGCCACTGTGTTGGTAGCCGGCGCACCGGTTGGGATCACAACAGTAGTCGCAGGAGGAGGAGTTTGAGTGTTAGTCATCCTGAAAGATCACACACAAACCGTTAGACAAACAGTAATCACTCGGTATCTGCTTGTACCGGATCTGTTTTACCGAAACTCAGTCTTGGTTTCAGTGAAAATAATATCAGTTTAATAGAAACTCAATCCTGGTTTCTATATTGAATTAATCAAACGTTATGGATCTGTAAACCGCCGAATAAAATCTGTTTTTGTTACCTGATTTCCAGCGAAACTCTATCTAGGTTTCGACAGAAACCGTTTATACGAAAACTTGTTAACAATATTATATCGAATAATAAAAGCGTTTTTAATTCTGTGTAAACAGAATCTGTTTTAAGACTGTTGGGAAACCTGCATACTTTTATTAGTGTAGATCGAATAGCATTAACAAGTAAATTAACCGAAATAATAACAGATAATAAAAGCAGTAAAAGAACGAGGCTCGTGTTTAACACGATTCCCTTAAAACAGATTCGCCGTCTGTTTCCCAGGGTACAACGTCCAAAGCTGTTGTACAGCCGGACTCGACAACTTGCCTGAAAGATCACCGGAAAAGACGAGTGTTTCTGATCGACTATGCTGCTGGAAAGACCGCTCAAAAGCTGCTGTGTATGGTTATTTGGAGTTCGTTTTTCTGTGTCTCAAAAATGAACGAGAAAGGTTCAATATATAGGTAAACCCTATCTTGGTCAACAAGCCAAAGATAGTTGCTGAAATTCAGCCGGGTCTATCTATACACGATTTTGAAATTGTTGATAGATAGGCGAACCACCGGAGCTGCATTCATGTGTGATAAGAATCCTTCATGATGTTCGGTGGTTAGCTTCTTGTATGGATGACCAACTTCACTTTCCTTACGAGTTGTTCCATAACTGTGAAGCGGTGCATGTTGTTCTTGGTGATAACGCACCATATTGTATTCCAAACGTTAGTTTACTTTATTCAAAATGTGAAATGATTTTTTTTCGGTGGAAATTAGTATTAGTTTATAATGTGCATGAGATGGATCAGCTACTCTACTAATATACTCAATATTTTTTGTTGGTAAGGTTAACAATGTGAAGTTGCTGAATGATATCGGTTTGAAGAGTTACAACCATCTGTGATGAGCTTTTATTCTGTTTCTACGCAGCTTTGGAGAAGATCCTGATAAACCTTTCACAGCCATGTATCCACTACTTACTCTATACTAGTATGTGTGTCCTAAATATAAAAATCTAAAAGACCACATTGTTTCACGTTTGAAGAAATAAAACAGGTTCTGGTTTTGAACCGGATTGGTCTGAATCGAGCACAATATTTTGAAAGAGATTAAAAAATATATATTAACCACTAAGATTTTTATACCAACTTTTTTATATCTTTTCTTTCGTTTACCAGCATATCTCAATTGTCCAAGATCTACACATATATATGGAATGAAATGAGCACTTCAAAGCAGAAGATAGTCGAGAATGTGCATTCACAAGCTTTCATATTTGTTCCTTGTTTGTTTGGTTCCACAAACGAAGTGGTATCTGGTTTATTCTTATCTCCGACCGAGGAATGGTAATACATACAACGATTATACCTAGAAGACGGTATTTATCCCGCTTGGTCTACTTTTGTCAAAACTTATTCCGTTGCCCGAATCCAAGCTGATTTAAAAAGGCTCAAGAAAGTGCAAGAAAAGATATCGAACGGTCTTTTGGAGTCCTTCAGAGTCGCTAGGGGATTATAGCACAAGCAACACGTTCTTATATGGTGTGTAAAATACGTTGGATTATGTATCGTTGCATCATATTGCATAACATGATCGTAAAGATCAAGAATTCGAAATCAGTGAGTATAAAGATATGTATGTTAGTCCCGTAGCCAATTTACAACATACATGGATCGAGATATGCGATGTACACCAAAAGAACCGAAAGGAACTACATGACAGAAATGTGCATACCTCCCTTCGACATGATCATGTAGATCATCTTTGGCAACGGCATCACAACAACAAGAGCACGAAATGTAGTTTCTTTATGTATGTACCTTTTTTTCAAAATGTCTTATTTTATTTTTTCAAAATGTCGTGTTTTTTTAATGTCTTGTAATTTTATTTTTATTTGAATAAAATGTGTCTTTTTAGTTTATGTGAAAAAAGGGGACCAGCGGCTTGTTATTAGTTTTTCGCTAAAGATGACGTTTGTTTAAATTATTAAGGTGTCATTGAAAGGATACTGAGTTGACGCTAAAATGATACACCAATAATGTGTTATTGGTATCTCATACACCTTGGCATCTTGCGCTCTTAGTCTCTTACGTAAGTACAAACTACAAAGGTGTAAAACTGGTAAGTGATGGGCCTAGTTAAACGCATTCATGGATTTGGTATTTCCGGAGCCAACTTTGGGTCATCTTGCCCATTATTGCCCAACTAGCCATATAGCTGCCTTAGTCTAACTTTCTTTTTTTTCATTTTTTTACTCACATGGTTTTAGATAACATTATGTTTTATACTTTTTTAGATAACTATGATTTCTTCTCTAAACAATTATTAATAGGCCATTCATTGTGTAGTTAAAAATGGTACTAGTATGTCTATGAACAGATGTATGTATAAAACCAAGGCTGTTAAGATCGCGATCTCATCTGGGATCGTTTTTGTCTTTGCAAGATCGAGATCGTAAGATTAAATCGAGATCGTAATATCCTACCAATTTGTCATGTTTTGTAAAACAAGGATAAACGAGTCAAACTGTTTTCATTTCTACACAACTTCAAAGATAAATTTATGTAATGTCCTCTTAAATATGTCAAAGATCAAATTTGAAACACCAAAGTAAAAGTAAAACACAATTTTTCGAATTATTTTGATTTCGGCGGCTTATATTTCATAAGCTTCAATTTTCCCGCTTATTTTGAGACTTGTGGGCTTATATAAGTTTATTACGATATGATCAACTAATATAAACCCATAAGTCTCAAAATAACTCGAAAATTGAGCTTATCAGATATAAGCCGAAATCAAATAAGCTCATAAGTCCGCATATAAGCAGAAACAAACACTCCTAGGTATAGACTATAATCATGTCTAGAAAATAAAACGTCAATGGTTACTTATTAGACATTAGTAAATATCGCTTGTTTTTGGCCTAAGCAAGTGAGATAAACTCAAAAGATAGAAAATTGAAGAAAAAAATAGAAATAGGTGAACTCGGATCGCGTGACGATCTTACGAGTTTACGTGCGATCTCACGATCTTACATACGATCCCACTTACATACGATCCCACCCAGATGCGATCATATGCCGATCTTACACGATCTTAGCTAGTAAACATTTAAGATCGTACGATCTTACGAGTTTACTCGCGATCTTGACAGCCTTGTACAGAACTATTAACTATTTTTAATTTAAATTAGCAAACATTGACGATATTATCGACAACTTATAACTCCTTATGATCACTTTTAGCATGAAATATCAAAAGTCACATATTGGTAGTAGGGAGGGACGGAGGCACGGAGCTACTTTTATTGTGGGGTTGCCAAAGGCCCACCCAATTATTCTACTTACTATTGTACATTACAGTAGTATGTCCAATAAAACTTATGAAACATTTGGTTAAACAATGGAATCATTATCGGAATGAGAATTGAAATAGGGTTATGAATTTGCATACTTTTGAGGGTTTGGTACCTACATTTGAATACCAAACCTATCAACCAAACCCACAGAATAGGAATGAAAGTCATTCCTTAATACCCATATCCTCATACCAAACACCCCCTTAATATGGCCCATTCCCATGTAGAAGAACTAGACAACTTTATACTAGTTAAATTTAACATTCTTATTATATAATAATCTTATAACTTCTTATTTGTTTAAATTTAAAAGTATCAGTTAGTCTAAAATATTTTTTTCTCACAACTTATATGTTTTTCTCATATTCATGTAAAGCCGTTATGTTTATTTTTTTGGGTTTTGCTAACAACAACCCTATGGGTTGTGATTAATCACCACCCATAGGGTTAGAGTTAGCAAAACCCTATTTGTTTACATCTTTAATTCAATTTTAAGAATTAAATTAAGTTGTATCATTCACAAAAGTAAAGATACTCTAATGGTAAATCGCCATGTTACTTTTTGGCCAACCCATATTTTAAATCGTAGCTTCGTCCTGATTGGTAGTGTATTTTGTAAACCCAAGGTAAAAAAAAGGTCACATCGACAAAAAATTCAAGGTAAATTTTTTTTGAGCGCCACCCACCAGGTACACCAATGTTTTTTCTCAGTAACATCTAAGTTATGATACTAGCGTTATTTTGGTGAAGTTCTCGAGACTGTTGGCTAAAATTGTTTGATTAACGAGGTGTTATATGCGAGTTTTAATGGGTGTCGGTTTTTGAGTATCACAATTACAAATAATGTTTGAATAGTGAATTCCTCGTGAGGTGTTATATTTTATTGATCGATATATATAAGACATAGAAACGTTAATGACTTAACTATTAAGCGGACTTGGACCAAACATAATAATAGCTAATACTTTTTGTAATTTGAGCTACAGTTTTTGTTGTTGTTTTTAAGTACGGGTAAACGTCGATGGCTTGGGTTTGACGGGGTGACGTTGAGGCGGCCGCTCAAGGTGGTCGATAAGATGTGAGGATTAGACCTAAAGCTTTGGTACCATGTTAGAACATTAAATTCTCGACACGGTGTTATACTTTATTGATCAATATATATAATGAGAAAAGTTCTATACTTTTTCTCTAAATATCAAATGGAAAGATCTTAGCTATCAATTTTTTTCATCAAATTTTAATAAGTCATTTTTATCCTTTGTTTAAATTGAAAATCTCGCAAACCGTTAGTCGTTACACAAAATAAATTATACTATCGCGACGGAATTTAAATTATCTTTCTATTGATAGGCACTTCTATATACTTTATACGATTTTTTTTAATTTTCGCCCAGAAATCAAATGTGATTTATAACTTTAAAATCGCATGAGAATTTGTGAAATCACATGCGATTTATTGATTTATAAAAGACACGTAATTATGAAATCACCGTAAATGTTTAAAGCAACAATCCACAAGTGATTTTACAAATCACGTGTGATTTTTCTAAGCGGAAATTTAAACACCAAAAAATCGTTGAAAGTATATGAAAGTGATCGTCTACTGAAATATAGAAATATTCTCTTCATTACTTTAAAAATCGCATGTGAATTTGTGAAATCACATGTGATTTATGAAGTCGCATGTGATTTTTACAAAATTCCGCGTTTGATACATTTGGTTTCCTTGAACCTGAGGCTGTGGAGCTACTCAACAAAGTCCAACGAGCTATGACAGTAATGTTATGAAACCTAGATCCACATATGTGTTTTCAAAAGAATTAGTTTTGCAATCAAAAGGGCTAGCAGTTCAGCTTGTTACATAGTGGCCACGAAGGCTCATCTGCGCCGACTACGGGTTATCCAAAAGGGTAGTCCAAAAGCCTTAATTTAGTTGGCTTGCTATGTCGAGTTGAAAACCCATGTAACCGAAAAAAATAATAACAATAATAATCATATTAATAATAATAAGAAGAAGAAGAAGAAAAAAAAAAAGTTATTTATTTTTTATGTTTAAGAAATTAAAAAAAAACACAAGTGGTTTTACAAATCACGTGTAATTTTTTGAGTGAATATTTCAACAAAAAAAATGTCGAAAATATATTAAAATGTCCGTCTACTGAAAGATAAAAATATTCTCGTCACGATGATGTATTTGTTGTAGCTTGACGATTTATCAAGATATGTTGTACTAAAAAAAGTTGAAAATGAGTTTGTTTTTTCCTAAAAAAAATAAATGACTGGATCTCGTAACAAAATGTGATATTAATTCACCGCATGCTGTTTTGCTTGTATAGGACTGCCAAGTAATTAAGACAGAGTAGTTGAGAAAGTTGTCGCACTCTTTAATACGAGTTATCATTACGAGGGAAATGCAAAAATCATCCCTGTGGTTTGTTAAAAAACCGTCTTATATCCTTCGTTAAATAATTGTCCAAAACACATTCCTCCGTCAATGTTTTGGGACACGATACATTCCTTGGACTAACGGTGCAAATTTTTTTCTCGTTAATTATGAACGAGGGTTTATTTTTAACGGTGCAACTATATAGGAGGGTATTGTTGTCTTTTTGCTGCCACAGGGATGATTTTTGCACTTCTCTCTTAAAAAAAAAACTTTTTTACATTATTATTCACTTTTTTTTTATTTTTTTACAAAATCTTAAAAAAAAAATCGCACTTTAGAAAAATCTTAATATTTTGAAAATAATTTAAATTTTTTTGTACAAAATACTACGAAATAGTACGAATTTTTTTAAAAAAATTAAGATTTTTACGAAATTTTACAAAAAATATTTACGAAAATTTTTTACGAAATTTTTTACGAAATTTTTGCGAAAAATTTTTACGAACCAATCTTAATTTTACGAAATTTTTACAAATTTTTTTAAAAAAAAAAATAAAAAAAAATCTTCTTAAAAAATTAAGATTTTTAAAAAAATTTCGTAAAATTTTTAAAAAATTAAGATTTTTAAAAATTTTTCGTAAAAATAAGATTTTAAAAATCTTAATTTTTTACGAAATTTTTTTAAAATTCGTAAAATTAAGATTGGTTCGTAAAATTTTTCGTAAATTTTTTTTGTAAAATTTCGTAAAAATCTTAATTTTAAAAAAAAATTTCGTAGTATTTTGTACAAAAAAATTTAAATTATTTTAAAAAAATTAAGATTTTTCTAAAGTGCGAATTTTTTTTAAAGATTTTGTAAAATTTTTTTTTTTTTTTCGAATAATAATGTAATTTTTTTTTAAATTAAAAAAAACAAATTTTTTTTCAGAGAGAAGTGCAAAAATCATCCCTGTGGCAGCAAAAAGACAAGAATACCCTCCTATATAGTAGCACCGTTAAAAATTAGACACTCGTTAATAATTAACGAGCAAAAAATTTGCACCGTTAGTTCAAAGGATGTATCGTGTCCCAAAACATTGACGGAGAGATGTGTTACGAACATTTATTTAACGAGGGATGTAATACGGTTTTTTGACAAACCACATGGATAATTTTTGCACTTCTATCTAAATTTTATATTTTACATTTTATTTTATATTTCGCATTTTAATAATAAAAACAAATTATAAAAAAAGGTATATGGTACCATAATCTGAAAAGTACTTTTAACCGCTAAATTTATCTTCTTGACTTTATTTTATTTTCATCATCATCATCATCTTAAAAAGTAAAAACACATATAGACATTTTCCTTCCTTCCTTCCTTGCTAACGTGGTGCACAGCTATGTCGTCCATAACTACCCACGATCACGATCATCATCAACAACAACACACTTTCTCATCAATCGGAAAGGTCAATTCTGTTCTAAATTCAACTTTACTTTTTATAAATTTTGATGCTTTAAATGAATAGAATATGATTGTGAGTTTGAATTTATATAGGCAGGTAAGTCATCCGGTGAAATAGAAGGATTAGATGTGCCGTTTATTAAGGGTCATCGTCACTCCCAGACTTATTCACTTACTGCTGCTATTCTTCCGTAAGTTTATTATATCACTTTATATTTGTTGTTACTTAATTCATGTTTTGATTATATACTTTTTCTTTTTCTTTTACTTTATTCTGTTGTGGTTTTAAAATTATATATTGTGTTTATCAAGTTGTTAGTTTATGATATGTGGTGTTTTATGTGTAACCTTATCTTATCCATTTTCTAATTCATGTTATGGTTTCACGGATATGTCTAGTTTCTAACTTTTGAGGTCATAAGAGTCGCTCTTAGGCATACTTGTTAACTCACTCGTGACTCAAATTCATAAGCTTTAACTCGTAAGAGTCACGATGTAAAAGAGGACACTAATAAGAGTCGGCCACTAATTGTAACTCGGTGGTTGACAGTTTTTCTAACTCTAGTCAGCCACTAACCTCCAACCGAGGTTCTTTAATCACAGCTTCGCTTAGACTCTATGGTTTCTTTAAGATAGCACTTAAAGGGAGAAGATAATCTTCCAACGTTTTTTTTTTCTTTCTCAAAAGGAACTGATTAGGGGTTAGAGTTAATGGTGAGAAACAGACGCAATTCCTTAATTCAGAATAATATTAGTCATTTATTTTTCTATCTTTCTTTTTTTCAAAATTACACTAAAAGTATGTAGGAATCTGACTCATAAGAGTCATGAGTCAACTCGAACTGTAAGAGTCAAGGTAATTTTAGAGTCATTGACTGACTTGGCTCGTTTCAAGGGTATTCAGACTCGACTTGTAAGAGTCGACTCATGACTCTTACGAGTTTGACAACTATACTTGAAGGTTCCATAGAAAAACATGTATTGGCATTCCGGTTTTGAGGTCAAATGTTGTCAAGAATATTTTGAGTGAAGTTTAATAGCTAAACTCAAATATGTGAAACACGATATCGGTAGGTGAACGTGATTGCTAATCTTTTTTTTTCTTCACTTTTTTAATGATTTAAGACAAAACAAAATTACAACTTCGTAACTTATTGTTTTATGCCAAAGGAATAGCATGGTTATAGAAATGAAGGTGTGCTGTTCTCCTTTTTGTGTCTTGGTAGTTAGATAACTGATAAGGCGTTATTAAAATGATTGTATTATACATTTATACAAAAAGTGCAATGTAGTAAAACTTCGGCAATCTTTCCTTTTGCATTCTAGTTTTGATAAATGTGTCTTACCGATGAATGTTTCAATGATCTCAGATTTCTTTTCCCTGCTCTTGGAGGCCTTTTATATGGATTTGATATAGGGGCTACCTCTTCTGCTACAATTAACATTAAGGTATGTTTGTATTGTGTATATTTGATTAACATCAAAGTCACATTGGGTGATAGGTAAAGGTTATATTCATCTTGTCTTTAGTCATATATGAAATTATGAAAGATCGGTGATGAGAGTATCTTGCAAAACTCGGTTATTTGTCTAGTAGAGTGAAGTTTAGCGCATAATGATCTTATATCTACTTCTATCTCTATTTTTATTCAACGTCTCAAATGTATGTTTATCAATGCTGCAGTCACCTACAGATAGTGGTGTCTCATGGTATGACTTGTCCTCTCTGCAAATTGGTCTCATTGTAAGTTTGAAAATTCTTTGATGTTTACTATGATACAGTTTTTCTTGCACTTAGCTAAAGCTAACTTTTCGTCTTGCTTTTGGTCATTGCAGACTAGTGGTTCGCTGTATGGGGCTTTGATTGGTTCTATATTGGCGTTCAATATTGCGGACTATCTAGGTTATCTATAATCCAAATTGTTGACTTGAAAGTTTCAAATTCATGATTTTTTATGTCTTGATGAAGTATAAGTAATGAGTGTGTATTTAAGGAAGAAGGAAGGAGCTGATGGTTTCTGCTGCATCTTATATTATCGGTGCTCTGATTACAACACTTGCACCTGGATTTGCAATTATGGTGATTGGGCGCTTTATATACGGTATAGGAATTGGTCTGGTAAGATATGAAGCTATCTTCTGGACTATTTGTGCCCTTATGAAACAAACCTGTTTTTATTCATTCACAATATTATGCACACCATTTCAAGCACGACTGGTCATATACAATAGTAGCCTGAAACATTCGAGTCTAACAAGTTTATAGTGAATTCCAGGACATGCCTTTTTATATTAAAACAATAAGATACTTTTGATACAGCTTTACTTGCATTTAGAGGAAGTTATACTGTTTAAGCTGTGTATCTTATAAAGTATATGATCTTCAAAATAATCACACTGACTTATGTCATTCTGGAGTCGGCTGCAATGCTAGATAAATATGAAAGTCAAAGAAGTTGACAACTTTTTATGAGGTTTCACTTAATGTTATTATGAATCATTAAGCAAAACTTCCATTTTTTATTCTATGCAGGCAATGCATGCTGCTCCAATGTACATTTCTGAGACAGCTGCAAGTCAGATACGAGGGCGGTTGATATCTCTTAAAGAGTTTTTCATTGTGACGGGAATGGTTGTAAGTAGTTCATTTTTCCCTGAACTCCTCAAGGTCTTCTGTGCATGATATTGACAACCCACCTAATTTTTTTTATGGTTGTGCGTAAGGTTGTTCTTGTTAAGTGCTTTTAACAGTTTGAAAAATGGGCTGGTTGGCTAACGATAACTTTTCATACGGTTCAGTTCAGAGTTGTGTTGACAGAAACTCAATTCACTCACATTGTCACTTTTTGCAAAGACAATTAGTGTGTCAAATATGATAACAAAAATTGAATGATATCAGTAAACTATATTTTTTTGGGTAAAGGGTTTCCCCGGTAAATTGTTGATATCAATAAACTGTATACTTTTTAAATAAAATGATTTAGGAGGTTTTATGCTTTAAAACCACTCTTTGGGTGACTTTGACTCATATGACACATTTCCTTTTTAGCTTCTTTTTTCTTTTCACTTCATCTGTGAGAGATAGACTTACCCGAATATTCCTAAGTAAATGGCCCAATTGTCACTATTGATCTACATCCTGCTCTGAATCGACTAATAGAGCATTTAAGAGATAATATGTTTGTTTAATTGCAGTTAGGTTACGTGGTTGGCAGCCTCTTGGTAGAGGTAAAAGCTGGCTGGCGATACATGTATGCCACTGCTATTCCTTTTGCAGTAGTTATGGTTATCGGTATGTGGTGGCTACCTGCTTCACCAAGATGGATTCTCCTACGTGCAATCCAGGGAAAAGGCGATATGCAAGATCTAAGAGAATATGCTATTTATTGTCTACGAAGGCTTAGAGGTGAAGCTGTTGATGAAGCTTCAACTCATGAAGTTGAAGAGATTCTGGGTGAACTGTCTTATATCAGTGAAGAAGGTGAAGCTACCTTCGGGGAGATATTCCATGGAAAATGCTTGAAAGCGTTAATTATTGGCGCAGGTTTAGTCTTGTTCCAGCAGGTAATCTATGATAACGGTCATTGACTTGTATTACCCAACTAATTTTGAACTAAGCCTACACATGCGGTCAGATACATGTATGATAGTTTTACGATAATTTAGAAGCTATATTGTACCCATAGTTAGGTAGCTCAATAAATAAGTTTGTAAAAGATGGTTTTCTATGCTTGATTTGTCTATAAATCATAGAGTTGAATTAGGCATCATCTGTGAGAACCTAGTTATTGATAGTAGGTCAATTTGGAAAGATGACTGCCTCTCGGAGGCAGACCGATTTTGTGTTTTGTTTGTATTCGTTATTTTAAAGGATATATCATTTGAATTATACCAACATGCCGCTCTTGCGTGACAGATAACAGGTCAACCTAGTGTGCTGTACTACGCTGCATCAATTTTCCAGGTACACGGTTGTTATCTTTTGGTATTAAACTTACAGAATATACCATATTGGAAGTTCCACTTCTTCCCTTTTTTATATTTTTTAATATGTTTTGGTACCTGAGTTGCTACCATTTTTGTAGACTGCTGGGTTCTCTGCTGCATCAGACGCCACTAAGGCATCTATTCTACTTGGCTTGTTAAAGGTGGGTTGTCAAGAGTCATATTGCCCTCCTGCAAAGAAAACAATACTACAAATTTCAAAAAAAAAATCATTACATCACTTAGTATGACACTATGACTTACGCCTTATATCCTGGTTCTGATACTAATTTGC
>BQNB010037828.1:0-49177 GCA_026074375.1 Tanacetum coccineum | reverse complement strand
ATCCTACTAGTTTAATCCATTACACAACAATATTTTTTTACCAAAATGCTAGAAATAATAAGAAATCTTAAAGAGAGAAAGTAGAGAGAGAAAAACTAGATTAGAGAGAATTGGAAAGTTACAAGTGAAGTGAAAATGTAACCAACACCCTTCACCAAGTGTGGTGAAGGGATATTTATACCCTAGCCTTCTAGTTGGCTCATGGGCTTTCTTAACGGGCCGGGCTTGGCTAAACTTGGGCTTTCACCCTTAACATGGACAACATTAGATTACAAACCAAGCTCGATGATACCCGACTAGCCTATTACATAACAAGACCTATTTGACTTAATGAGACCGATAACATTCTTGTTTGACTTAATATAATTAAGGCTAACACAAAGATAAGCAAAAAATAAGCATACAGATTTTTAAGCTAAAATGCAAAAAGTGAACTTACAAGACCCTTTGCTCAAACAAGGGTATTAAATTGCTCACAAGAGCTTATCAACAAGCTCTAGCTTGTTTAAAACAAGCTAGTAAAAACCCACAAGCCCTTCCAAGTCTGGCTTGTCATCCAAAATAGCTTTTTGAGTGATTTTTGAGTGAAAAAGATTTAAGCTGTATAAACTATGAAAAAGTTTATATAACTTAAGTTAAACATCTTAAATGTGAGTAAACAAGAGCTTATAAGAGATTAATAAACATTTTCATAGCATTGACATAAAAATGGATTTTAACATAAAAACTTAAATTTCATTAAACTAAAAAAATAGTACAAGGCTTTAAAAAAAGTACAATACGCTAAAACAAACTTAATATAAGCTGAAAGATAAAAACTAGATAGCCTCAAAGGCTTACAAGAGTCCTATTTACAAAGGATAAAGAAGGTCTTGGGGTCTTCTTTTGTGCTAGTTCTGTGAAAGGGATAAGAGGGCATGCTTCTTGTGTGAGTGAGCTCGAAACCATCATCATAGCCATCCATTTTGCTTGTTCACCAAGTAGTATGATCACAGCCCTAGATTCCTTGTCCTTGTTCATCAACGAATGAGAAACCATAGGATTTCCAAGGTAGAATTGGCACCTTGTAGAGTGGGGTTGCTTTGTGGGAGTGATAGGTTTGTTTTGGGGTGCAGGGGTCAAGGTGAGAGTGATGGGTGAATAGTGAAAATGGCGGGAAGGGGTGTGTTTGTTTTGGTTGATAACAGGGTTAGGGGACAGGGTAACGGGGTTAGTGTAAGGGGACTAATGGTGTAATTGGCTAAGGACTAGCAATGTTAGTCCATAAGGACTAACAATGCAAACCGAGGAACTTGTGGTGTAAAGGGTTTTAAAGGTTAAGTATTGTTGGGCTTATATTTGGGCCGGTTAAGATTTAAAGGGTTCTTGGGCTTTTTAACTTATAAGACTTGATTTTAAGGGCTTAATGGGCTGGCCCGGCCCATTAGATGGGTGTGGGTTGGTCCATTTAAGATGCACACATCTTTTGGCTTCGACTTTTCATGCTCTTTCCAATCTCGTGCTCGATTTTGTCGTTTTTGCCTTTAATTTTGTCATTTAGTGAATATCCGTTACCTGCACATCATAAATAGCAAAACACACATATATTTGGCATTTTTGATATATTTTGGTGTCCTTATTAGGCTTCGTTTTTATAGAAAAAAGCTATGTGTAATTAAGTACATACAAAATCACCCATACCTAAACAATTGTCGTGTCCTCACGCAATGCAAAATTAAACACTTTAGTAAAACCAAGAATCTCAATCCCCTCTACTAATTACCATCGAAAAGTAGCTATGTGTTTCATCAAAGGTAATAAAAGATATCGAATAATTTTGAAAGAGCCCCGTTTGACCTATTTATAAATATTTACTCTATTACCCACCCATGGATTTGTTTGTATTTTTCCTTATTTAAGCAACTAACTAGAATGTTTGGACTTTTGTTATTTTTATAACTTTTAGGATCACAGAACAAGAAGCACTTTAATCCTAAAATGCCCAAAAAGGATAAATTTATGCCCAAAAAGGATAAATTTATTGTCCCAAACTAAGCTCAAAAATGAAATCACCATTAAATATAAGTTAAGATGCTAACACTACTCATACTTGTAACTTGTGAAACTTTTCACTCCCGACAATTATTATATAGTAGGTGAATGTGCCATTTCGAATTTCAACCATGGATCAACGTTTTGCAAAATTTCTATGCTTCACATTCCACCCAAAAGTAATGAGTTTGAAGGCGAGATCATCCCATGTAGCGACTTTCGTCTCGGCACATCCCAACCTTGCGGCTAAGTGACCAGGCTTTTGACACCCCACAGAGACTAGTATCGAGACTCACGGACCTTCGGTTTCAAAACCCTTGGATTTCCCGTTTATACATAATTTATTTAGAAAAATCACAACTTAAAACGAAATAGTCTTAGTTCAAAAGCATATTTAAATTTAAGAAAAAGAGATTTTCCCTATATTTATTAAATCACATATATTACTCTTAATATAATTATACATCCTTTTAAACTAAGGAAATCCTCGACCTTTTAGAAGGCTGCAACATCGGTTGTGAGCCGGCAAGATGCAACAAACTTTTATCAGTCTCGGATAATTACTATGTGCCTTATTTAGAAGACTGCAACATCGGTTGTGAGCCGGCAAGATGCAGTAAACTTTTATTAGCCCACAGTTATTATTATTATTATTATTACCTCATTTTTAATTTTTTTTACACTTTATATTACCACGATATAGAGAAAATTTCTTTTTAGAAAATTTAAGTATAAATTTGAACTAAGACTAAATAAATTATTGTTATCGACTATACTTCAAAAATCGTTGATTTAAGTTTAATTTTCGAAAAGAGCACGTATTATTAGTCCGGTTAGAAGCTTATGGGAGAAAAAGCCACAAACTACACTTATGAGCTCTTAAGATTTCCAACTAATCCTTGTTTAGCATCTAACTCATAATTAACTCTATCATTTCTCGTTCTTCGCAAATTTAAAATCTTTAATAAAAAGATCCGCAAATGCTTAGTCAAGTTTATAACGGTTAAGGGACAAAGCTAAGAGCTCAACACGCTCGATCGAGTCAAAATTTATTCTTATTCTACCCAGCAGGAAAGTCAACATTGTGATAAAACACTTATTTTATTTTTGAAAATTTTAAAATTTTTTCATTTTTTTGGTATTTTGGTGGTAAAAACGGGATTACGTGAAAATAACGACTGCATGCACAATCAAATCGATAGATCCCTCCCATACTAGAATTGAACATTGTCCTCAATGTTTTAAGAAGGGTCTCTACGTAAATCTAAAGCCGTTTATTAAGTATGCTTAAAGATAAACGTTAGTCGATAAGATTGGATATTGGATTCCCATAATCATGCTAAGGATTGAAGCTCGAGTGAACGAAGGACAAAACCACGAGCACGAGAGGCTTCATAATCCGGGGCAATCCTGGACATACAACAAAAACCACAAAACACGAGAAAGGAAGAGGCGAGCCTCCTCACAACACACTTATTCATTACTATTATTATAAATATATTAGGATAAGCATGGGTTGCCACCCACAAAGCGCTTGTTTATTAATGAGTCACTAAGCTTGACTCGTCCCCGTATTCATTGGTCCATGGGGAAAGTTTGGAGATCCGAGACAACCATCGGTGGTATGTCTCCTCCAAAGTAGTGTTTAAGTCTATGACCATTCACCTTGAAGTTTGGCCCGTCGGTTTGAGATAACTCGACGATGCCATAAGGGAATACTTGGGTAACGGTGAATGGTCTAGTCCAGCGGGTCTTAAGCTTGCCCGAGAAGATCTTTAATCTAGAATTGAAGAGGAGGACTCGATCACCAATGTTGAAAACGCGGTTCTTGATCTTGGAGTCATGGATCCTCTTTGTTTTCTCTTTGTAGATCAAAGAGTTCTCATAGGCCTGATCATGAAGTTCATTCAATTCATTCATTTGAACTTTTCGGTGATCACCCGCGGTCACAATGTCATAATTGCAATGCTTTAAGGCCCAATAGGCCTTATGCTCGAGTTCAATAAGGAGACAACAAGCCTTTATGTATACTAGCTTATAAGAAGTGCCCCCGATGGGTGTTTTGAAAGCGGTACGAAAGGCCCACAAGGCGTCATCCAACTTATCAGACCACGAAGCACGGTGTTCGCCTACGGTCCTTTCCAGAATGCGTTTCATACCACGATTTGAAACCCTAACTTGCCCACTTATTTCTAGGTGATACGCGGTGGAGAGACAGTGAGTAACTCCGTATTTAAGCATGATCTTTGCAAACTGGCCATTGCAAAAATGGGTACCGCGATCACTAATGATAGCACGAGGGGTCCCAAATCGGGCGAAGAGAGATTTTAAAAATTTGCAAACAACTCAGGCTTCATTGGTGGGGAGCACTTTCGCTTCAACCCATTTTAACAAATAATCGACGGCCACGAGTATATACTTGTTCCTTCATGAAGACAGGAACGGGCCCATGAAGTCGATGCCCCAAACGTAAAAAATCTCACAAACTTGAATTGCGTTTTGAGGCATTTCATCTCGTTGTGAGATTTTTCCTTGACGTTGACAAGCATCACAACGGGTGACCAAGTCATGGGCATCGTTGTAGTATAGTGGTAAGTATTCCCGCCTGTCACGCGAGTGACCCGGGTTCGATCCCCGGCAATATGTCCCCCGGTGGGCCCATTATGGCAAGCTGTGAGGATATCGACAGCTTCATAGCCGTAAACACATTGCCGGATCACTTGATCCACATAAATCTTGAACAAATAGGGGTCGTCCCAAAAGTAGTTCTTAACATCACTTGAAAATCTTTTCTTTTGTTGGGACGTACATCCCTTCGCAACAAAATTTCCCGCATGGTAATTTGAAAAATCGGCAAACCATGGGGTATCATCATCACCACGAAGGTAACCATACCAAGAGTCTCGAGGGAAATGTTTTTGGGGGAATTTTCTTGTTCTCGAGAACTCTTGATGGGATTTTCTAAGTCTTGATAGTGGTCTAGTCGCGAGATTCTCCTCCTGTTCTTATCATGAATTTTATGACATCCAATCTTGGGAGTAGGGAGAATCTACCAGTGAAATCTCGGCTTAGCATCTTGTTGGCGAGGACGTGATTGAGAGCCGTGTGGTCCGTTACAACTATGGTCTTCGACAAGATATTTAGGCGGAATTTCAAAAGCATTCACTACGGCTAATAATTCTTTCGTCGTAGTAGCGGTAATGGCGTGAGCATCCATCAATGGTCTTACTAGGTTAGGTGTATACGGCTGAATAATGTTTTGGTCTTACATTGCCCCAAGACTGCTCCTACCGCGTAATCACTAGCATCACACATAATTTCGAATGGTAGGTCCCAATCGGGGGTAACTAAAATTAGAGCTTCGGTTAACTTCTTCTTAAGTATAATAAATAATTCAATACATTCTTTCGAGAAGGTGAAAGGGGTATCTTTTTCAAGAAGATGGGTCATCGGCCGGGCTATTTTAGAAAAATCTTGAATAAATCGATGATAGAACCCGACGTGACCTAAAAAAACTTTGAATGCCTTTTACGGAAGTCGGATGAGGGAGTTTAGCTATAACATCAATCCTGGACTTTGAAATCTTATGCCCTAGAACAATGCCTTCTTTTACCATAAAATGGCATTTCTCCCAATTTAGAACTAAATTAGTGGTATTTTCCGATTGGAGCCATTGTTAGTGTAGTTCTAAAGTTGCTCGAGGCATGTCTTGAGCAAGTTCAGTGTGGAGGTCAAGCTTGAGCTTTAGGTTAATGTGGTACTTCTTCCATATTATTTTGTACTTAACTGATTTTTTTTGTTTATATATTTTACCGGGGTTGTTGTCCCCTTTACCAAAAAAAAGAACTAAATTAGTGTCTTCGCACCGTTTGAATATTTTGTCTAAATGGGAGAGGCATGAAGAGAAAGAATCCCCTAAGACCGAGAAATCGTCCATGAAGACCTCCATTGTTTCCTCGATCATATCGTGGAAAATGGCCATCATGCACCTTTGGAACGTGCCCGAAGCATTACACAAGCCGAAAGGCATACGTCGGTAGGCAAATGTTCCATAAGGGCAAGTAAAGGTGGTCTTTTCTTGGTCTTGCGGGTCAATAGGAATTTGAAAGTATCTTGAGAAACCATCTAAAAAACAATAGTATTCGTTTCTCGCGAGTCTCTTAAGCATTTGGTCTATAAATGGTAACGGGAAATGATCTTTACGAGTGGCATCATTTAACTTTTGGTAGTCAATGCATACACGCCATCCCGTAACTAATCGAGTAGGTATCAACTCATTATCATCATTTTCAATTACGGTTATACCGCCCTTCTTGGGCACACAATGAACGGGGCTAACCCACGGGCTATCGGAGATAGGATAAATCAATCCGGCATCAAGGAGTTTGATAACTTCCTTTTTGATAACCTCATGAATTTTTGGGTTAACCCGTCTTTGATGTTGAATTGCCGGTTTAGAGTCATCCTCCATTAATATTTTGTGAGTACAAAATTGAGGGTCGATGCCCTTTATATCGGAGATTTTCCAAGCGATGGCACGCTTGTGTGACTTTAAAACCTTTAGAAGTCGGACCTTCTCATCTTCTTTTAAGTCTTTAGCAATTATGACGGGTAGTTTATCGGTACCCTCCAAAAATGCATACTCAAGATGAGAAGGTAGATCCTTGAGCTCAAGCTCCGGAGGATCATCAATAGAAGATTTTACGATTTTAAGTTCCTCAACATGAAGTTCTTTCGGAGGGAGAGGAGATGATGGATCATCGTTTAATAACTTCTCGAGTAGGAGAAGGTCTCCCTCTGGATCAAAGTTGTCATCATCAATTCCCGGTGGAATTGAATCATTTGTAAGACAAGCTTTGATTTCTTCCAAAATGAAGTCACCTTCCTCAAAAGGTGTGAGAGAGGGGGAAGAAGTAGAAAGGATAGGATCTAAAGACGGAGTGGGATTGCCACTCGTAGAATTATCCGAGAATCCGAGCACTTCTTGAGCATACTCCTCACAAGCTACGTCGATGACATCGATTCGATTAATCGATACAGCATCATTGTAGGAGTATCTCGAAGTTTGACAACTATTATAGGTTATGGCTTCATCATGAACTCGAAGAGTTAATTCTTCACCTTAAAACATCAATCAAAGCACGTGCCTTCGTAAAAAGGGTTCTCCCGAGAATTGAGGGAACCCAGGATCGGAAATAATCAACGACTACGAAAGTCGGCTGGAAAATGGAACTCTTTCCTAACTTTAACAAAACATGTCTTCGCAATCACGGATGGGACTAGTAGTCGATCGGTCTGTGAGTTCATAGATCATTTATGTAGGAGTAAGGTTCGGGGAGTGAAAGCTTACTTCCATATAGGAAAAGAGGCATAAGTTGAGCTTGCACAAATCGGCCAAGGTAAGATTCAAAACTAACTCTGGAAAAATCACATGAATGAGAAATACTTGTCGGGCGTCTCTAAGTTTTTCGGGCAAACTTTTTGGATAACCGCCAGAACACATTTTTCTTTACCGGTGTTTTGGCTAAGTCAAACAATTTTTCTTTGTTATTTAAGAGACTTTTAAACATTGAAGCAAATTTCGGCATATGTAGAAGAGCATCCGCGAAACTGAGCTCGAAATGTAATTCCCTAAAGATTTCAACAAATTTTGAAGCTAGCTTATCATCTTTTTCATGGAGCTTTTGTTTGTTGGCTCTCAAAGGATAAGGTATAGACGGTTTAGGCTTAGGAGCAACAACGGGCTCATCAATCAGAGCTTGAATTTGGACTACCGGAGGTTGGATGTTTTTGGTACTCGGTTGCACCGTATCCTTTGTCACCTCGGGTTCTCGTTCCACCACCTTAGGAAGAGAAGAAGACGGGGGTGGAATTGGAGGTCCATCATAAGAAATGCCACTTCGGGTGGTGATTGCTTTCAAATCACCTCTCGGGTTAGCAACGGTGTTGCTAGGAAGTGAACCCGAACCCGAAGTAGAAGCGGTATTCATTTTCATGAATTGACCAAACATGTTCTTAAGCTCGATGTTAGAATTTGTTAAAGAGGTCATTTGGGTTTGCATGTTTTTCATTACCGCATCATTCACCTTTATGTAGTTCGAGAAATCACTAGTCGTCACAACTTGTGGTTGATGAATCGGAGCTTGATAAGCCGGAGCTTGATAATTTTAGTTTCCTTGATTAATTCTTCTGTTTTGATAGTAACCTTGATTATACCGGGTTTGATTATTTTGCACATTCGGTTGAGCAAAACCCGGTGATCGAATTTGGTTAGCTACATTTTGAGGACGGTATCCGGTATTTCCTTTATTATAGTTTACGGCGGCTGCTGAAACATATCCTTGAATATTGTCTTGATAGCCCAAAAAGTGTTGCCATCGGTGGCAGGACACTGTCGGTAAGAATGAGCACCGCCACAAGTAACACACGATTCCTCAACAACTTTTACGGAAGCTGGAGCTGGGTTTACTTGATGTTGTTTAAACATCGCGGTCATGGCACTAGTCACGGCACTGGCTACGACACTGGCTATCTCTGAAGAATCAACATTACTTGCTTTCACTTGAGAAACAATCGGTTTGTTTCTTGAATTACGAACTTTTGATTTGTTTTCAATGATTTTCAACACATCTTGTGCACTTCTTTCCAAAAGATTGCCACCAGCGGCAGAATTTAAAGAATCTTGATCGGATGGGTTTAAACCATTGTAGAAGGTATCGAGTTGATGCAGTTTGGTAAAACCGTGATGTGGGCATGCTCGAAGGAGATCCTTGAATCGGTCCTATGCCTCATAAAATGATTCATCAAAAAGTTGTTGAAAATTTGAAATTTCATTCCGGAGATTTTTTGTTTTTGAGGGAGGAGAGAAATGGTTAATAAACTTGGACACAAGATCGTCCCAAGTGAGAATAGAACGAGGAGGTTCTTTGTCGAGCCAAATCTAGGCTGGACCATCGATAGAAAATGGAAAAAGCATAAGATTAATCGATGTCTTGGGCACATCTTTGTACTTTAACGTAGAAGTAATCTTGTTAAAATATCGAATATGAGCATGAGGATCTTCTTTCTCAAAACCGAAGAATTGTTTTGAAGTTACAAGATTGATTAGACTATGCTTGAGCTCAAAATGCTCAGCGGGAATGGGTGGTACTACGATTGCCTCCGCATAACCCTCGGTGGGTGCACGGTATAATTCCGCCATAGTATGTTGATCGGCCATCGTAACTACGGGAGTCTCTACAAGAGAAAATGGTTCGACTCTTTGTATAGAACGTCTACAATTACGACCTTTTGGAATCGTAGAAGTAGGATTCGTAGAAGGTTCACCAATGAATTTTGACAAAGAGCGAGTTTACATACACTAAGAACAAAATAAGAGAAAATAAAAAAGAGAAAAATATTTTTGTAACCGATAATCAAACAAGTGTACAGTAGCTCTCTAGAAAACGCACAAAGAAGCGGAGGAGCGGGTAAGCGCGAAGCTATTAAAAACTTTCTCCTTTCGGGTCGAAGTTCGTCGGATCAACCCTCCTTAAACCTCTCTTATAGTTTGTGATCTAAAGGTGAGCCAAATTCACAAGTGACACAACGGTTGATTTTGTTGTTTTTCAATTTTTTGGAATTTTTGATAACTTGTTAAAGAGTATCATTCTCAAATGAAAGCTATTAAACTTCCGGGGAGGGTCTTCAAACACTAATCTTCCAAAAGACATAGTTTTGTTTCACTTTTAGTCCAAAAATTTTAGTGCAAATTCACGGGATTGGACTAAAAGTGGACCGAAACTATGTTTTTGGACCAAAAGTGAACCTTTTTTGAATTTTGGACAAAAAGTGAACTCGCACCAAACCACAAGGACCAAAAATGTACTTAACTCTATAAAATATATAACCAAAATATCAATTAAGAAGAGTGAGTGTAAATATTCCGTAAGGTTTTTAAGAAGGAAAATTGCTTTTAACCAAAGCAAAATCCAAAACCTTCCCGGGTCGTTTCCCGACGAGGCGTGAATTGAGAATCGAGTTTAAGTTCGTAATCGCTCGTGTCTTGAATGATTCCAAAAACACGAAAAAACAATAACGGGATCAAAACCCGAGCTTTAAAAACCTAAATCTCCAAATTTAAACCCTACAAATGCAAATTTAATTTTTAACAGTCCTAAATGATTAAAAATAATTTTAGAAAAAAGAATTATATTTTTGTGACTTTTATTTTATTTATTATGAATTAAAAGCCGATTTAATCTAAAAAATTAATTAAAAATACTAAACTAATTTTAAAAATTCTGGAAAAATTACTAAAAATACTTTGAACTATAAAGAATCTAAGAAAAATCAAAGGGGTCAACCAACTTATCGCAATAAGCTAAAAAGGCTGTTAAGCTTAAACTGCCAACAAGAGGTTAAGTATTAAATGTTACAACTTCTAAACGAAAAAGACCCAAGGGCGAGTAGTGATGAGTGTGTGTGTGTGTGTGTTAAGACGTATGCTATGAAAGGGGGAGGTCACAGGTTCGAACCTTGTGGCTTCCCTTTTTGCAAAAACTTTTTTAAAAAAAAAAGCTAAAATATATGCAAAAATAACAAATTTTAAAAAAGGAACTTTTTATAAAACTTAAAAATAAGCTAGAAATAAGCTGATAAAAGATGACAGAATGACTAGATACTTAAAATGAACTAAAAGCAAAACTGGGTGGGCTTTTAGGCTTAAAAAAGTAAATGAAAACCAATTAAGCCAAAATAAGCTAACTACCTAGACCTAATAAGCTGAACTAATCCCAAAATAAGCATTTAAATAAGCTGGAATAAGCAGAATTTACTTAAAAGCTAAGGCTTTTCTCTCTTAACATTCTTGGCCAATAAGCTGCTATAAGCTTTAAGCCAAGGCCAAATAAGCCAAAAGTAACTTAATCCTAACATAATAAGCCAACAGAAACACAAATTAAGCAAATTCAATAAGCCATGAGCACATAAATCAAATTTAGCTTCTAGCTAAAACTGAGAACCAAACAGCCTAATGGGGCACTTTTAAGCTAGAAATTAAGCTAGTAGACCAATAAGCTAAGCCTTAAAAACTTCAAACATATTAAGATTAACCTACAAACTACTAGAATAAGAAAAAATTAAGCAATTTGGGTAACTAATGAGCTAGAAAAGCAAGGAGCAAAAAGGTCAGTATATGCTGATCACAATCAGTATATACTGAGCCTTGATTTTGACAAATGCTAATTTTAGCCCTAAATTCAGATATGAAAAAAAGCTTCAAACCCTAAAATAAGCTCAAACAGATTGAGCCTATACTACAAACTACTTGTGCTATCAATTTCAAATCCTAAAACTAACATTAACTAATCTAAATTTGCTATTAAAATTGAACTTTAGCTTTGAAAATGAGACTATGACAGATTTGGCTAAAAACTAAATTAGCAATTGCATACTCATTCTAACCCATTTCTACTGCATTTAGACTCAAAACAAGCATGACTTAAACACCAAAAACTACTTTTGAAGATCTAAGCAAATTAAGCTGTATTATCAAACTTAGAGAACCACGGATTCAAAACATGGCTACTATAAACCTAAAATTTGAAATTTAAGTCTAAACAACTATTAGAAACTAATTATAAGACTAAGATTAAGCTAATTAAAGTTGAATTAAAAGCCAAAATGGCCAAGGCAGCACTAACAAGAGTTAGTGCTACTTGTGCCAAACACCCCTTTAAAAACACTTTTTTCATTTTTAAGCTTAAAACGGATTTAGAAAACTATTAAAAACTCAAAACAGATTTAATATAAGATACAATAAAGACAAATAAGCAATTATAACACAGCAATAAGCACTTAAAATAAGCCAACAAGAATAAGCAGTTAAAAGCTAAATAAGACAGATTATGAGAAATACTTGAACAAATGAGTTTTAGACTACAAGCTAAGCATGTTAAGCAATACTAAGACATAATAAGCATAAATAAGCAAAGATAAGCAGAAAATAAGCAGTTTAAATAAGCAAACAGATTTTTAAGCTAAAATGCAAAAAGTGAACTTACAAGACCCTTTGCTCAAACAAGGGTATTAAATTGCTCACAAGAGCTTATCAACAAGCTCTAGCTTGTTTAAAACAAGCTAGTAAAAACCCACAAGCCCTTCCAAGTCTGGCTTGTCATCCAAAATAGCTTTTTGAGTGATTTTTGAGTGAAAAAGACTTAAGCTATATAAACTATGGAAAAGTTTATATAGCTTAAGTTAAACAACTTAAATGTGAGTAAACAAGAGCTTATAAGAGATTAATAAACATTTTCATAGCATTGACATAAAAACAGATTTTAACATAAAAACTTAAATTTCATTAAACTAAAAAAATAGTACAAGGCTTTAAAAAAAGTACAATAAGCTAAAACAAACTTAATATAAGCTGAAAGATAAAAACTAGATAGCCTCAAGGGCTTACAAGAGTCCTATTTATAGAGGATAAAGAAGGTCTTGGGGTCTTCTCTTTGTGCTAGTTCTGTGAGAGGGATGAGAGGGTGTGCTTCTTGTGTGAGTGAGCTCGAAACCATCATCATAGCCATCTATTTTGCTTGTTCACCAAGTAGTATGATCACAGCCCTAGATTCCTTGTCCTTGTTTATCAACGAATGAGAAACCATAGGATTGCTAAGGTGGAATTGGCACCTTGTGGAGTAGGGTTGCTTTGTGAGTGTGATGGGTTTATTTTGGGGTGCAAGGGTCGAGGTGAGAGTGATGGGTGAATAGTGAAAATGGCAGGAAGGGGTGTGTTTGTTTTGGTTGATAACAGGGTTAGGGGACAGGGTAACATGGTTAGTGTATGGGGACTAATGGTATAATTGGCTAAGGACTAGCAATGTTAGTCCATAAAGACTAATGATGCAAACCCAGGAACTTGTGGTGTAAAGGGTTTTAAAGGTTAAGTGTTGTTGGGCTTATATTTGGGCCAGTTAAGATTTAAAGGGTTCTTGGGCTTTTTAACTTATAAGACTTTATTTTAAGGGCTTAAGGGGATGGTCCGGCCCATTAGATGGGTGCGGGTTGGTCCATTTAAGATGCACACGTCTTTTGGCTTTGACTTTTCATGCTCTTTCTAATCCCGTGCTCGGTTTTGTCATTTTTGCCTATAATTTTGTCCTTTAGTAAATATCCGTTACCTGCACATCATAAATAGCAAAACACACATATATTTGGCATTTTTGATATATTTTGGTCATTTTTGGCTCGTTTTTATAGGTAAAAGGTATGTGTAATTAAGCACATACCAATGCTAATGGTGATAACAATACAATAAAAAGATTGTATTCAATTAGTCATTTATTACTCCTTAGAAGCTAAGTGTTCATCAAGGGAGATTAAAGAATCATTAGCTTTGAAAAGCCCCGTTTTAACCATTTTTATAAATCTACACTAACTACTACACGCATTTTTTATTTTTTTCCTTTTCTTTTTCTAACTAGAATGTTTGGACTTTTGTTATTTCATAACCATTAGGGTCATAGAATAAGAAGCACTTCAATCCTAAAATGCCCAAAAAGGATAAATTCATCGTTCCCGATTTTTCACTTGTCCCAAACCAAGCTTAAAAACGAAATCACCGTTAAATATAAGTTAAGATGCTAACACTACTCATACTTGTAACTTGTAAAACTTTTCACTCCCGACAATTATTATATAGTAAGTGAATGTTCCATTTCGAATTTCAACCATGGATCAACGTTTTGCAAAATTTCTATGCGTCACGTTCCACCCAAAAGTAATGAGTTTGAAGGCGAGATCATCCCATGTAGCGACTTTCGTCTCGGCACATCCCAACCTTGCGGCTAAGTGACCAGGCTTTTGACACCCCACAGAGACTAGTATCGAGACTCACGGACCTTCGGTTTCAAAACCCTTGGATTTCCCGTATATACATAATTTATTTAGAAAAATCACAACTTAAAACGAAATAGTCTTAGTTCAAAAGCATATTTAAATTTAAGAAAAAGAGATTTTCCCTATATTTATTAAATCACATATATTACTCTTAATAGAATTATACATCCTTTTAAACTAAGGAAATCCTCGACCTTTTAGAAGGCTGCAACATCGGTTGTGAGCCGGCAAGATGCAGCAAACTTTTATCAGTCTCGGATAATTACTATGTGCCTTATTTAGAAGATTGCAACATCGGTTGTGAGCCGGCAAGATGCAGTAAACTTTTATTAGCCCACAGTTTTTATTATTATTATTATTACCTCATTTTTAATTTTTTTTACACTTTATATTACCATGATATAGAGAAAATTTCTTTTTAGAAAATGTAAGTATAAATTTGAACTAAGACTAAATAAATTATTGTTATCGACTATACTTCAAAAACCATTGATTTAAGTTTAATTTTCGAAAAGAGCACGTATTATTAGTCCGGTTAGAAGCTTATGGGAGAAAAGGCCACAAACTACACTTATGAGCTCTTAAGATTTCCAACTAATCATTGTTTAGCATCTAACTCATAATTAACTATATCATTTCTCGTTCTTCGCAAATTTAAAATCTTTAATAAAAGACCGCAAATGCTTAGTCAAAGTTTATAACGTTAAGTGGACAAAGCTAAAGTAGCTCAACACTCTCGATCGAGTCAAAATTTATTCTTATCACCACAGCAGGAAAGTCAACATTGTGACAAAACACTTATTTTATTTTTGAAAATTTTTAAATTTTTTCATTTTTTTGGTATTTTGGTGGTAAAAACAGGATTACGTGAAAATAACGACTATAGGCACAATCAAATCGATAGATCCCCCCCATACTATAATTGAACATTGTCCTCAATGTTTTAAGAAGGGTCTCTACGTAAATCTAAAGCCGTTTATTAAGTATGCTTAAAGATAAACGTTAGTCGATAAGATTGGATATTGGATTCCCATAATCATGCTAAGGATTGAAGCTAGAGTGAACGAAGGACAAAACCACGAGCACAAGAGGCTTCATAATCTAGGGCAATCCTGGACATACAACAAAAACCACAAAACACGAGAAAGGAAGAGGTGAGCCTCCTCACAACACACTTATTCATTACTATTATTATAAATATATTAGGATAAGCATGGGTTGCCACCCATAAAGCGCTTGTTTATTAATGAGTCACTAAGCTTGACTCGTCCCCGTATTCATTGGTACATGGGGAAAGTTTAGAGATCCGATACAACCATCGGTGGTATGTCCCCTCCAAAGTAGTGTTTAAGTCTATGACCATTCACCTTAAAGTTTGGCCTGTCGATTTGAGATAACTCGATGATGCCATAAGAGAATACTTGGGTAACGGTGAATGGTCCAGTCCAGCGGGTTTTAAGCTTCCCCGAGAAGATCTTTAATCTAGAATTGAAGAGGAGGACTCGATCACCAATGTTGAAAACGCGGTTCTTGATATTGAAGTCACGGATCCTCTTTGTTTTCTCTTTGTAGATCAAAGAGTTCTCATAGGCCTGATCACGAAGTTCATTTAATTCATTCATTTAAACTTTCCGGTGACCACCCGCGGTCACAAGGTCATAATTGCAATGCTTTAAAGCCCAATAGGCCTTATGCTCGAGTTCGATAGGGAGATGACAAGCCTTTCCATACACTAGATTATAAGAAGTGCACCCGATGGGTGTTTTGAAAGCTGTACGAAAGGCCCACAAGGCGTCATCCAACTTATCGGACCACGAAGCACGTTGTTCGCCTACGGTCCTTTCTAGAATGCATTTCAAACCACGATTTGAAACATCAACTTGCCCACTTATTTGTAGGTGATACGCAGTGGAGAGACGGTGAGTAACTCCGTATTTAAGCATGACCTTTGTAAACTGGTCATTGCAAAAATGGGTACTGTGATCACTAATGATAGCACGAGGGGTCCCAAATCGGGCGAATAGAGATTTTAAAATTTTGCAAACAACTCAGGCGTCATTGGTGGGGAGCGCTTTCGCTTCAACCCATTTTGACAAATAATCGACGACCACGAGTATATACTTATTCCCTCGTGAAGACGGGAACGGGCCCATGAAGTTGATGCCCCAAACGTCAAAAATCTCACAAACTTGAATTGCGTTTTGAGGCATTTCATCTCGTTGTGAGATTTTTCCTTGACGTTGACAAGCGTCACAATGGGTGACCAAGTCATTGGCGTCGTTGTAGTATAGTGGTAAGTATTCCCGCCTGTCACGCGGGTGACCCGGGTTCAATCCCTGGCAACGGCGCCAAAAATTGATTATCAAATTTTCAATTATACTTATATATATAGTAATAATTGCTTAATACATATATATAATATATAACCAAAATATCAATTAAGAAGAGTGAGTGTAAGTATTCCGTAAGGTTTTTAAGAAGAAAAATTGCTTTTAACCAAAGCAAAATCCAAAATCTTCTCGGGTCGTTTCCCGACGAGGCGTGAATTGAGAATCGAGTTTAAGTTCGTGATGGCGTGTTTGAATGATCTTTGATTTGGGATTCTATTTCTACAAATAAGATGCAAAAACAAGTAAAAGCAAGCCTAAAACAAAAGCAATTAAAGATTTAAACTAAAAACGATAACGGGATCCTAAACCCGTGCTTTAAAAACCTAAATTCTAAAATTTTAACCCTATAAATGCAAATTTAATTTTTAAAAGTCCTAAATGACTAAAAATAATTTTAGAAAAAAGAATTATATTTTTTTGACTTTTATTTTATTTATTATGATTTAAAAACATATTTAATCTAAAAAATTAATTAAAAATACTATACTAAATTAGAAAAATGTGAAAAAATTATGAAAAGTCCTTTGAACAGTGCTGAACCTAGGAAAAATAAAATGAGCAAAACAACTTAGTGAAATAAGCAGGAAATAAGCTAAAATAAGCTGCTAGGCTAAATGGCTAAAATGACCTTAAATAATAAATAAAACAACCTATAACTAAAAAAGTCCCAAGGGCAGATGGTTAAGGTGTGTTGTGTTGAGGTGTTGTGTGAAAGGGAGAGGTCACAGGTTCGACCCCTGTGGCCTCTCTTTTTCATAACACATTTTTTTGGTTTTCTTTTTTAAAAAGCTAAAATATAAGCAAAACTAACAAACTTTTAAGAAAAAAAGGCTTTTTACAAAACCTAAGAATAAGCCAGAAATAAGCTATAAAAAGTTGACAGTTTTACTTAAAAAGCTTTTAACTCTTAACAGCTTTGGCCAATAAGCTGTTATAAGCTTAAACCAAGGCCAAATAAGCCAAAAGCAACTTAATCCTAACCTAATAAGCCAATAGAAACACAAATTAAGCAAATCCAATAAGCCATGAGCACAGAAATAAAATTTAGCTTCTAGCTAAAACTGAGAACCAAACAGCCTAATTGGACACTTTTGAACTAGAAATTAAGCTAGTAGACCAATAAGCTAAGCCTTAAAAACTTCAAACAGATTAAGATTAACCTACAAACTACTAGAATAAGCAAAAATTAAGCAATTAGGATAACTAATGAGCTAGAAAAGCAAGGAGCAAAAAGGTTAATATATGCTGATCATAATCAGTATATACTGAGCCTTGATTTTGACAAATGCTAATTTTAGCCCTAAATCCATATATGAAAATAAGCTCTAAACCCTAAAATAAGCTCAAACAGATTAAGCCTATAATACAAACTACTTGTGCTATCAATTTCAAATCCTCAAACTAACATTAACTAATCTAAATTTGCTATTAAAATTAGACTTTAGCTTTGAAAATAAGACTATGACAGATTTGGCTAAAAACTAAATTAGCAATTGCATACTCATTCTAACTCATTTCTACTGCATTTAGACTCAAAACAAGCATGACTTAAACACCAAAAGCTACTTATGAAGATCTTAGCAAATTAAGTTGTATTATCAAACTTAGATAACCACAGATTCAAAACATGGCTACTATGAACCTAAAATTTGAAATTTAAGTCTAAAAAACTATTAGAAACTAAATATAAG
This sequence comes from Tanacetum coccineum, assembly GCA_026074375.1. Taxonomy (NCBI): domain Eukaryota; kingdom Viridiplantae; phylum Streptophyta; class Magnoliopsida; order Asterales; family Asteraceae; genus Tanacetum; species Tanacetum coccineum. The sequence continues at coordinate 31,188 of BQNB010037828.1, read as the reverse complement.
ATTAAGATTAAGCTAATTAAAGTTGAATTAAAAACCAAAATGGCCTAGGCAGCACTAACAAGAGTTAGTGATGCTTGTGCCAAACACCCCTTTAAAAACACTTTTTTCATTTTTAAGCTTAAAACGGATTTAGAAAACTATTAAAAACTCAAAACAGATTTAATATAAGATACAATAAAGACAAATAAGCAATTATAACACAACAATAAGCACTTAAAATAAGCCAACAAGAATAAGCAGTTAAAAGCTAAATAAGACAAGATTTATGAGAAATACGTGAACAAAGAGTTTTAGACTATAAAGTTAAGCATGTTAAGCAATCTAGACTTAATAATCTAGAATAAGCAAAGTGTTATCCCACTAGTTTAATCCATTACACAACTATAATCTATACCAAGATGCTAGAAAATAAGATGAAATCTTAGAGAGAGAAACAAGAAAGTAATATTAGATTAGAGAAAATTGGAAAGTTACAAGTGATGCTATGCAACCAACACCCTTCACCAAGTGTGGTGAAGGGATATTTATACCCTAGCCTTCTAGTTGGCTCATGGGCTTTCTTAACGGGCCGGGCTTGGCTAAACTTGGGCTTTCACCCTTAACATGGACAACATTAGATTACAAACCAAGCCCGATGATACCCGACTAGCCTATTACATAACAAGACCTATTTGACTTAATGAGACCGATAACATTCTTGTTTGACTTAATATAATTAAGGCTAACAATCTCCCCCAATGTTGAGGTCTCTTTCTTCAAACTTCTCTGTATCACCGATGACATTGAAGATATGACGTTTAACGTTTATGCTTTGCCTTGTTATGGTCTTGTCTTGTTTGTAATGGCTTTGTTCATCCATGCTTTGTGATCTTGATTTTGAGCCTTTATCTTTTGACTTTAAATTCTTGAGATCGTTATCTTGCATCATCTCCTTGACTTGAATCATCTTGATTTGACTTCCTTGATCAACTTGTGCTCTTGACCAACATGCTCATACTTGTTACATTCTTGTTTGACATATGTGATTATAAGTCTAACAATCTTCCTCAAATAGACTATTCTTTATTTGACTTTGAGGCTCTTTGATAATGGGGATGTTTAGAATCAACTATCTTGATGTTGAACGATTGACTTTGAAAGCTTGAGTATGAGCATGTGGTTTATGAATCCGACTTCGCTGGAATGAGGCTGCAACACCGTCGTCTAAACCTGAAATAAGACAGTTAGCAATAAAAGATGAATATGGCTTTGTCATTCATCTTGACTTCGGTTGCATTAACCTCCGGTTACCCGTTTTATAGTATAAATACTATACCTGTGATCAGGTAGATTCAAAGAATCTCCTTGACAGGGTTTCCAGCTCAAAGCGTAGGATCTTCTAACAAACGTCTCAAAGCAGACAACACGGTAAGAGTGAATCAGATAGTTACTATCTTTCTGATTAAGTCGTCAATTCATTTACTGGACCAAAATTGATATCCAGTTATCACAAGCTTGATTCATATAGAATCTTGCAAGTCACCTACCAAGAGCTTGTTTGATGTTGGCTCAAGCAGGATTTCCATCTTCACTGTGAATACTTAAGTATCACTCAGATGTTCTGGCAAGATCTCAATTTCACTGTGAATACTTAAGTATCACTCAGATGTTCTGGCAAGATCTCAAGGATAATGCGTAGGACTCTTTGTTACAGCTTGTGAACTTTATGGTGTTCAACAAGTGTATTTTGACATTGTGTCCTAATGAGATTTATACTTTGATCTCTTCTGGCTCTAGACTCGATTTGTGCACTTTTGGTTTTAGTAATCGGAGGCTGGAGCAGACTGCCACCTATTCAATATCAACAATCTCGGAGTAAGATGTCAATAGATAACGTGTGTATCTCCGTGACAAATGAGACAAGTTTCTTTTGAGAGAAACCCGAATGGCTGGGAAGGGTTGTGCATTGCATCACTGGGTCCATGATGTCGTCTTCAATATCAACAATCATCTTTGTGATTTTGATAGATTATGTATTGACCCGGTTTCTGCCTAAGTTGTGTGGAGGGCTTCTTTCTTTTCACCCTTTATCCATACATTTCTTTTTCATTCTTCAACCCCTTCAATGCTTACCAAGACTTCATTACTAACACCTTGTTGTGATTGTTCCAGTGTTAGCTCAATCTTAGTCGGCATTTTTCCCTTTTACTCATTCTTCTCCATTCATACCTAAGGACTGCTATTTCTAACTATGGAGTGTCCTTGGGTAGATCCCTCCGGTTCTGGTTGGATCGTAGGACTTATACCTAACCTAACCACCTTATGACTTCAGAATCGTCGTGAAATTAATAGGTTGTTGGGTATGAGATCGAACCATAAAACCATTTTCTGACATTGTTATTTTCAAATACTCCCCCTACACATGTGCTCCGAGATTCGAAATTGTTTAGCACATGAAGGAAAGAGTTGCACTTAGAGTCTTAAAGATCACATTCGTCTATAACATATTTTAATCACATTTTCTCCCCTTATTTTAAATAATAAAACACTTAGTATTTGAAATACCAATTGATTAAAATTTGACATGAAAAATTCCATGGGGAGAAAAATTATACCACGATATTGCATGAATTTAGATTCCAGATTCTGATACCTTCCCCGTAACAGTATAGTCGGACTAACCAATATTTTATTAAAACTTGACATTGGAATAAAATAAATTGAGATGACACCACAAAAAATGTGAAGTCGGAGTGAGAGGCGAGTGAGATGCCTTAGTGAACAGTGTATATTAATAATTGACATTATAAGTTTCCACATTTTAATTTCACAAAATGTGTTTGGATACATAAAATTGACATTTATGAGATGTACCCAACACATTAAAAGGCTTTGTTTTAAAAAGCTCCCCCTCAGAAAATTATTCGAGGAAGGGAGTGTTGAACACACAATTTTAACAAATACCACAAATTATATTGTAGACAATTTTGACATTGAAAGTTCTTTTTGAAAAATTATGTTCAACGATTTTAAAAACATGATAGAAGACTTCTCTTCTATTTTAGAGTAAGCGCACTGATTGGTCCCCAATATCTCATGGGTCCAAAGTTGTTAGTGCCAAACATCCCTTGCATTTGATGCAATTGGTTGGGATGTGAGAACGGAAGACACATTTCCCATGGCATGTAACTTTGACGTGAAAAGTTGTTCCAACTTACGTGAAAGCCATGAGGTTGGTTTTGTCGACCAACATGTCTTTTTGGTTGCGGTGTTTTAGGACGAGAATAATTATTATTGACTCTTCTAGGAGGTGGAGTTTTTGATCTAAAATTGGTTTTTTGAAAACCAACTCCTGGAATTGTCAATGGTTTAATATAAAAATTTTTCCTTGATTTGTCACCTAGCCACGGGAATTTTGACTTTGTTTACAATTATGTGTTTTGGTCTAGGACCCAAAATAGATTTTTGAAAAGACACACTTTTCTCAGAACCAGGCGTTGCTGGTGGCGGTCCCATATTTATTTTGGGGGCCGCCTGAACATTAAGGGGGGCACCCATAATTATGGGACCTCCTTCAGAAGACGTCTTTTTCTGAGCTCTTACAAATTTTATTTCATTAGTTCTACTAGATGATGCTTCAAATGCTTAAACCCCAAACCTAATTTATCACCAGAGGGTTTTTGATTATTTAATACATTTCCATTCAAAATGCAATGTGTACCTCTTTTCAAATTTTGTTTAAATCAGTAGATCTCTTTGAGCTTTTCATTTTCCAATTTTAAGTGTATGGACATTTTGTCACATTGAGATCAACTCCCTTGTTTTTCTCTAGTATGGATAATTTATCTTTTAATTCTCTAAGCTCATTTTCTAGACTATTTCTAATAGATTTTAACCTTTTGTTCTTAGTGATTATCTTTAAACTCATTTTGCACAATTTATCATATTTTTATTGTCTAAGCTTTAATTCACAAATGATGAGTTTTCTATACACTAAAGTAACAAGATTCGAACATAAACCTCATTTGGTGTTAGACTACAACACATGTTTCGTCTTGAATCTTATCATCAACTATCTTCAACCACTATCACTCCAAGAAAAACCTCCACACAAAGCTTAATTGGTATCATGAGCGAGCAGGGTCGTGGCTTTGGACATTCTCCAATAAGATGATTTGGATCTCCGCATCTAAAGCACTTCCTTTCACTTTTGCCATTTTTGTCATCTTGGCCTTTTTAAAAGGTCTTTTTGTTGTTCCAAGGTTGTCTTACGAATCTACCTCTTCTCTTAAAGAACTTCTTGATGGTCCATTACCGCCATTGCGTACTCCTTATCTTCTCTTCGTCTCAACTACCAAGTCGAACACTCTTCATCACTAGATTCTTTCTTAGCCTTTAAAGCAAGAGATTTCCTTTCAACTTTTGCTTTGACTATTTCGGAATCTTTCTTGATGATCATCTCATGGACTTTGAGGTTTCCAATGAGCTCATCAAGAGATAGTGATGTTTAAGTCTTTCGAGACTCTTCAATCGCTGTACCTTTTGCTCTCCATTTTGGGAAGTAGAGCCCTAAGAATCTATCTTACGTAGTTCTTACTAGAGTAACCTTCATCAAGAGCTTTAAGACTAGTAATAATAGTATTAAATCTAGCAAAAGCACTATCTATAGATTCGTCTTCGGAAATGACGAATTGTTCATATTGTTGAACCAAAAGGTCGATCTTATTATCTTTGACTTGGCTATTACCTTGATGGGTGGAATAACAAGTATTTTTCCAAATTTCTTTTTTTGCCATATACACATGGAATTTCGTTCCATATTCTTTCTAGGCAAAGCATTGTAAATAACCTTTCGGCTATGGAGTATTATTTGTGGGGTTCGCAAGCCTTCTTTAAGATCCACATTTGTTTTTCAAAAGTGACAACCTCATCGAGTTTGAATTCCGAATTTTGAATAATGGGTTAAAAATCACCATTGGTAATAACATGCTAAAGCTCTAGATCTTTTGATTTAACATATGTCTCGAATCTATTTTCCCAATAAATAAAACTATCGCTTTCAAAGAAGGGTGGTCTATGCATGCATTGCCCTTCAAGATATTTTTCGGGAATCCATAGATCGATCCAAGCTTAAAATACAATATATTTTCAAAATCTTGATGACCTAGCTCCTATACCAATTGTGGAAACTATAAGGGTGGGAGGTGGGGTGAATAGTTTTACACGTTTTGTTTTGCGTTTTAAAAGTTTACTTTCAAAAATGTAAAGATCCGAGTTATATGTTCAATCAAATCATAATATGAACAAGCAATAACTATCTAAACTAAACCACGATAACAACAATAATAATGTAAAGAGATAAGGAAATAAACAACCAAACCAAGACACCAAGATTTTATAGTGGTTCGGCTACGAAGCACCTCTTCGCCCTACTCCACTCCCTGAGTATCCGACTCGAGATTTCACTATGTCAACAAGCTCCCTTTAGGCGGAGAAAGCCGTTTACACGTCGCTTACGTTATTTTCCGACACTTAGCTAAATATCGAGTCCTAATCTTAGCTAGAACCAATCTACCACTTCACAAGATATACACACTCACAAGATCTACACTATTGGATCCACACAATATCCGAATCACACAAATACACAAGATAAATTCAATAGACTTTTGGTACTTAGAAGAAGAGAGGGGAGATCACTAATTAACACTTCGCTTCTTGACGAATACGAGTGTTCTTCTCTTGCACTGAATGATATATGAATAGAGATGAGAAGAAAGATTAGATCTACATGAACAAGATTATAAGTATGTTAGGATAGAGTTTTTAGTGAGAGGCAAAGAAGGTTTAGAGAGAGAAAGAAAAGACTGAAAAATTTCGTGCAAAGAGGAATATTTTTCTGCTGGGAATAGGCCAGTATTTATAGGCAGGGAATCCCAACGGCTATCTGGGGGCGGTCCCGACGGTCCCTTATATATAAGGGGGCCGCCAGGCCTATAAGGGGGCCGCCGCCTAGGCTCAGCTCCTTTTTTTATTTTTTTGTGAGGAATGTTGTATCTGGTGTAGAAGCTTTCGTTTTGGGGGAAAAATTTAATTTTCAAATTTGAATTTCAAATTTTAAGTTTTTAATAAAAAAATTTATTTTAATTAGAAAATATTTTGTAAATGTATTTTTAAGAAAATACTTTTGTAGAATTAAAAGTGATGATTAAGAGAAAAAATATTTCTTGATCAACAAAGCATGCATAATATTTTGTTTGTCCAATACCATAAAGTGATCACTAATCTTAGAATTGGAAATTTTACATTTAATAATTTGTAAACGTTTATTTTTATTGTAAACGTTTTTACATTTTGTTATTATCAAAACGTTGAGAGGTAAAAAAATATAAATAACGTTTTTGAGCATTATTTGTATTAACACTAATCCATTTCACTTACCACAATCAACAAATTTGATAGAAAAGTAAAGAGAGTGGAGAGAAATGGTGTGACAATCAGCAATTTTGATTAAATAATTATTTATAAACCCGAATAATTTTACTTTAACTTGCATTATTTTTTTTCTACAAACATTTACGTACTCAATTTGACCTAAAACCGAAAAGTTATCTCGCGTGCTATGAAAAACGTCTTTGGACGCACACCGCCTTTAGACTAAGTATAGTCTACACATAACATGTAAGTTATGAACATCATGAACATGTACATAAATTATATGCATTTAGTTACAATTTTTACGTAAACCGTCTACGTAATATATTTAACATCTCATACATGCATGCAATTCTTAATAATTCACCACATTTGCATTATACCCCAAATATTTACTTACACTTATACATTTATATTTATAAAAAAATCATACTTTTCATTCAAATTTTGAAATAATGCAAGTCTTCTCATTATCCTCTCATTATCTACCTATATGTGTATATGCAACCAATGTAATCCCACACATCTTATCAATAAGCCACCCTTTCTCATGCTTATAGTAAGAAGCCAAAAATTTTGTCCATATTCCCCCCTAAACCGTCCCTATGCCACCTCACACACCCTTGTTATTTTTCCCCGATTGTGCACATCATTTCTTAGTTTTACAAGATGCCTTTCATCCCCATTACACTTTGGTTTTATAAGTAAACGAGTCTAGGTTCATTTCACTCATAACAACACACACATATACTCCTTTCTTGCTCTCTTAACTCAAGACACAAAAGAAAAAATAAGAGTTTTGGTTTTGATTTTATACAAGTATTTTTGAGGAAGAAAGAAAGGATTACTAAGGTTGATTAAGTGTTTGCAAGAGGGTTTTGTTGAAGGAAGCTTAAGTATAAAAAGTTAGGATTTTTAAGAAAAGATTAAGGTTTGTAAAACTAGTTGGGTTTTTGCATGATCCTGAGGTTTTGGTAATAAATTTAAGCATTCATCTCATTTTCACTTGTAAGTACCATTCTCATTCCATATCATATAATTTCTTACATCATCTTTCTTTTCTAAAAATGTATCACGACATTGTTTGTGTAAAATATTATTTTAAAAGAAAGTTACTAAGATTTTATTTAGTTTTCATATTCTTGTAATACTTTGTTCTTGTTGGTCAATATAGATTTGATGGTAAAATATGTTACAATGCTCTTAAATATATTCTTGATAAATTATGTTCAAGGGTTTAGGACTAGTAATGGGTTGATGGATTTTTGTTAGTAAAAATGGTGGAAAATTAGAAATAAATAGATTAATAATGGGTTGTTCTCTAGGTTAGTGTTGGACAACGAGAACTCGGATTTTGCAACAATATGTATGTGTCATAGATCGTAGACACTATAAGCTTTCCGTGGCCGCTTGAACCATTAAAAATGGACTTACAACGAAGAAGTTACAACTAAATGAAAATCGAACAAAAATAAGTATTTTCTAAAAAACTACAGTGTCGGAAATACTTTCTGAGGTATTAACTTTGAGCCTATTTTTGAACTCCTTAGAGTCCAAACCAAAAAAATTGTCACATGAAAGATTTTGTAGTCCTCAGTATCTAGTTTTCAGAAAGTCCAGGATCAGGTCCTAAGGTTAAGTAACGAAGGAGGTGCGGCCTCTCAAAGTTGAGTAAAATATGTTTTTCACACGTTGACATCATGTTTTTCTTTGTAAAATGGGCTGACGTAGTCACTTTGGGGTAGTTTTAGAGTGTTTTAGAGGCTAAATGGGTTATAAGGTCAATAGAGATTTGTTATAGTACTCTTTAAATACTTTTCATACGAGTCGAAATTTGGCGAAAATGTTAAAAAAACGAATAAGTTACGGTTTTCCAAAGTTGGATAATTGGTTATTTTTGTAAAGTACCAAGACCTAAATGTAATTAACGGATTTTGACGTAAAGCGTATTGTGATTTATAAAACTAAAACGCAAACATGTATTGATGATACAAAGTCATAAAAATTCATGTGCATTGATTCGCACGAAAGGTGCTCGTCGAGTAATAGTATATATAAGTGTCTCGTAGGATGTGAAAATTGCTTGAGGACACACAATAATCAATCTTTCCAGAGTCGAAGTCCCAACGAGGTTTGAATTGAACAAATCACGATTATGTTTTCGAAGAATAATGCTTGATTATCTTTTAAAGCTTTTGGTTTTAAAAACTACTCTTTAATACTAAGAAAATTATACTAAAATTAATACTAAAAACTATACTAAAACAATTAAGCTACGAAAGTTATGCTAAAATGATCTAAAAGATTATTAAGATGCAAATGCTTGCTAAGTGATGTGAAAAGTTCATGTGTGAATTAAAGTTCATTAACGAATCAATTTCCTTAGAAAATATAATTATCTCAAAACGTTGGCTTATTTTGACAAAAATCTCTTAAAAATATATTAATTACTAGATGTGTAGTTTAACTATTTTTTCCAAATTTTGCCCTTAAAAATATTTAAACCACAAATCTAAATAATCCAAAATTATTAATCAATTAAACCCTTTTCAAATCCACACTTAAATCTCAATTTACAATTTCACTCAACAAGCACTAATTAAACTACTCGCTACTCATAATGATCAAATAAGCAAAGCAAAACATATTTAATCTAAGCTATACTAATGTATTGAAAAAGGATAAAAAATGGAACCGAATTGAAGAGCCGCAATTAAACGAATACCACCCGATTTATTTAGCTAAAACAAATAATCAAATTCGGTCTAGCTAAATAAACCCATAATGCTGCCAACGCATCTGAGATTACCGAACCAAAAGACAAAAACATAAACTGTTTAACAGTAACTAAATTTTTTAACAATCCATTTCTCTAACAAACCTGATCACACTCAGCACCTAACCGAATTATATAGTCCCAGTTTGAAAGCCCTAAGAAAAGTGATAATCCTAACGAGCCCAATGGCTTTAGTGAGGCCAATTTCTAACTTAACAAACCAAACGCACAACTAAATCTATAAGGACGAGAAGCTATAGTACTATATAAAAAAGCCCAAACACAGAAAAAGCACGATTACAAAATAAGCTCACGATTAAGCACACACGAAAAAGCTACAATCTCAGGAATAAGCCATGAAAACGCTACAATGAACAATTAAAAGCATAAACTAAAATTATATATAAACCCACTAGGACCGAATTAAGTCGCAAACGATTAATACCATATAAGAGCTTAATAAGCAAAGGAGATTAAGCAGATAGCAAAACGATATAAGCACTTCTAATAACCTAATAATCTCTAAAAAACAAATAACAAGAACCATGAAAATAATCTTAAAAAAACGTAAAGCTAATAAACGAAATCCAAAACTAACAATACTTTATAGCCTAAAACCTAAACGAAATAAGCACTAAACTAGATGAACGGGTGCACCAACGGCGCCGTTGCCAGTGCAGTTTGGCGGTGCAAGTGGTCCTTTTTTGCGAATGGCAAACCGAAAACGGTCTATACCGTTCACTCTTATGTACGAAGACTTTACGGCCCGTTTGGTTTGTTGACGGGTTTAAGATTAGGATTAGGATTTGGTTTTTGTGTTAAAAAACAAAGAGTAGATAAAAGGTTTGAAGTAAAAAACATGTTAGTTTTGTAAATGGTTTGTAATTGAAATTAATTATTTTATTTTTTAACTAATTAAAGAATAAATTGCGGTTGTTATAGACATTGGGCTCACAAAAGAAGAAAAAGAAATAGATATGTCAGTAAATATAGTGTAAAGAGATATATTTGGTGGGTTTTGACAAAAGTACCATTCATGGGTATGAGAACCAAATTCAAAAGTTATTCCCTCTAACCAAACTGTTTTTTTTACTTTCATCTTATGCCAACAGTGCAAAACCCGGATAACAAACACCCCCTTAGTTTATTGTCAAACTTTACTTATTTATAATATTGTTAATGAAACTGGTCCCTTAACTGTAACACAGCTTTGTCATTAATCGTGACCTCGCGTCCCTCTGTCGGGCCGGGCTGTAGCCATAAAAATCCATTCTAAAGATGAAACCAAAACCATAATATTGCCTAGTGAATTTCCACAAAACCCTTCAAATTTCTCTTCTTGTACCTCCTTTTTCTGTCACCTCCTCCCTACGCCCACAATAGAAAGTAGAACAATTTCAAACTACTATTTGTCAAATAGCAACCTTGGTTATCAAAAGACAGCAAGAGTCGAACCTTTTAATGTGATCAAGAATTAGCCGTCTTGCTCCAACAGGGATTTTCGCTTCTTGCAGATCACTGATTGATTCCGCATCATATATCACAACAACCATGAATCAGTCATATGGTGCCATTCAAAAAAAAAATGGTAACAGAAAGAAAGAAGAGAATAAAAAAAAGTTTTTTTTTACTACTTGCCTCTCTTTAAGCAATGGGAGAGTTTTGTCTGTTAACAACCCATTTTTGAAGTTCTTCTCATACTCATCAAGGCCAAGACTAGACAACATATCGCTCGTTTTTTATACACATGTTCCACTGGGTATGAGCTTTTCCCATGAATCTGCATGTAGGTTCGGGTTGAAAACAAGTTATTATCTATGTGGGTTGAAAGAAGCCAAATTAACCCGGAATACTTTCGTCTAACTTTTAAAAAAAAAAAATTTGTACTGCACCCATCTTTCCCCAATAAACACTATGTACAAAGAATTTTATAAAACTTTATGCGAATACAAAAATAACCTAACTTTTTACTGAAACGATTTAGGAGGACACGTGCATTAGATAACACTCTCTGTGTGCAACTTTCAACCTGTTTCTATTCAGCATATTCTTTTAAAAGTACTCATGTGACCAGTTAGAACTTAGGATATAAACCATATATACATTTTTTATATTTGCTTCATTACCTTGCAAGCTCCAACGTCTATGAGGGCAAAGAGAACACCATTTGAGATTACATTAACACCATTAATTCCACAAACCAATGACACCACGACTCCAGCAGTAAAACTCCGCACCAAACTGCAATAAGGTACAAAGATGAGTAAAAAGAGCATGTTTTGTTCCCAAAAACTAAATAACTAGTTACTCTATCTAATAAGTTCTAGGCATCTATCTCATGACTCTAGTCGAGGCGAACTGTCATATATTAAATAGTTATATACTGATATGGAATTAAAACTTGTTTTGATATTTTTTTTGTTTTTTGTTTACCATTGATAGCTCAGTCCACCTGAAAGTTGTAACAACGCAAATGATGCCTGAAAACTCTATCTCTAGCAACTCCAACGATTCGTAAACTAAATAACAATAGATGACCATTGACCAAGCGCACAGAGTCAAATATGTACATTGACTTGAATACTAAAATCAGCATGAGGTTGTTCATATACTTTTACCTTGTGGGGACGTCCTCTTGGCCTCGTAATCTTCTCATGGCACAATCCATAACTCTCTGAACCCCCCTAATAACAGCCATATTACGAGCCCAATCCAAACGCCCTCCTCCAATAAGAGCTGGCAGTATGGGCACCTGTACATACAACAATAAAAAAAGTCAAACATACGATAGTCGTATTACACGATTCCGAAATAGTCATGGAATCGTAAAGACTACATATTAATCAGATTTAAAGGGGCACATATTTGTCCAGCTTACTAAAATTAGAGATGTTTCGATCATTCAAACTCATTTTCCTTCTCTAATAAGATCCCTGAATTCAGCAACAAAAACAAGAGGGTAGTATTGCAGTGCTTGATAGAACTTGAACATGATATCAAGTCCTGTGAGATCCCAGTAATAGATCTTTCTAGCCTGTTAAGGGTGGTAGATAACTTTCGCAAGTAAATCTACAAGAGAGGCTCTTGGTTGAATACCAAGCTATATGCGGAATCTATAACTTGATAATAAGAAGAATGATAACAGAGATAATAAGAAAGAAACAGATCACTATTGATCAATACATTAAAAATACTAACTATTGGAATGTGTTTTTGAGATCTAGAGGTGTCCATTCCACATTGCCGTGGGTTTCTTATGTACTAGTGAAACCCTAGCGGCCCAATCTATCTAAACGGGTTTTGACCGATATGCATTATCACTTCCTAACATTTCTCATGCATATCCTAACTAACTATTACAAAACTGCGTTATCAGCAGAAACAATATTACTATCAGCATAAATGATTAACTATCAGCAGAAATGAAGTACTTGATATACTATCAGCAGAAATGAACTATATCAGCAGAAATGACTTAGTCAGCAGAAATGATATATCCTAACAATCCTCCCCTAAACTGGATTGTAACTTGCTTATTGTCCAGTTTCCAGTAATAGATCAATATCTTCAGCACCTGGAGGATTGACAGCAACACTATATGAATGCACCACAGAAGTTGAGCAAGGATGACTTGACAGCAACAGCAACAGCTAGAAGCCAGCCTGCTTGGCCTTGTTGAGTCTTGAAAGAATGTATCAGCAACAATGTAAACATATAGCAATGTATCAAATCAGCAACAAGTGAAAGGCCAAGCAGAGTCTTTACAGCAACAAGTTTGGAACCACCACTGCTACCATGACAGTATGTACAAAAGTTTCAAACTGGCCTCATCACTTCCAGATGAGGGAAGCGAATCATCGACAGAACCGTAAATGGATTTGATGTCTCTTTACCAGTAGCCATTAACTCTGGAGTAGCCAGTCCTTTGGTAACCAGTAAGGTTGTGTATCCTCAGGTGGACTGAAAACCCCATCAACTCTCAGTACAGAAAACATAGTGAGTTGCAAACTATATGACTTTTGGCAAGTCATTACAGCCATCAACGGTAATTGAGATGGCCTTTACCACCAGCCGTACCCTGGTGGGCTAGTCAATCCTTAGATACCGAAAAGAAAGAATATCTACGGTGGATTGATAACCGTCTCAACTAATCAGTACGTGAAACATCGGTAAGTTGAGTTACCCTGATAAGTTTTAGCGACCTATCACCGCTATAAAACGGATTTGAGAAGCGCTTTACCAAGTAGCCGTACACTCTTGGGCTAGTCAATCCTTGGATAACATACTAAGAATATCCATGGTGGATTGAAACCATTCCAACTAATTCGAACATACAAACCAGGTGAGTTGGAACACGCAGTCACTTTTTGGTAAAGTGCCAACCATCTAATCATGGAGTTTCCACAGCCTTTACCATAAGCCATGAACTTATGGGCTAGCCACTCTTCACACGACGTGATATGGTGAGTGAAAACCATACAACTTATGAGCAAGTTGCCAACTATATCACCGGATTTAAGAACTCACTCCAAAAAGCCGGATCCGTTTGGAGAATCAACTCTTTCTTTTCAAAAAAAAAAGAAAAAGAATTTAACTCTTATTTGTAACTAGCTCACAAATTGTATAACTATTGGCATTGCTTTACTCTTGAAAATGTTGATAACCAGTGTGGCGCTAACCTTGTGTAGCTTTATTAATTCCCAATATTGCATGGGTGCTTCAATTTATATCATAGGTTTACATAGCAGACTACCCGAACTAGTGAAAAAGATATAACTTGCAATTCAAACAAGCATTACCTGGAATGGGACTTAATCGTAAAGGCGAAAATCAGGCCTGATTTTAGTGGGGTTTTGTGGGTAAAGTAAAAAAACAAACTTTGGTTAATTAGGTTTACCATATACTCCGTAACAAGTTAATATTACTAAGAAGAGTTGTAGATAAGGTCTATATATAATGTAGTTTTGATAAATTCAAAACAACATAATGTGGTTTTAAGATATATCTATATACTTGAACTTTAGGTACATGACACAGTCACGGTATTCAGTCTTCCTTATCTTTTACCAAAATCTGTGTAATTTTCATCTACATGTTTAAAATCTATTGATGCCAAAAGCCCAAAACCACAATCTTCTAAGGTCACAAAATTTATTAACGAGCCAAAAGTCCCGGTATAACTCAAACTCTCCGAGTATATAACTAACACATCTATACCTTCTCTCACATAAACAAAAAACAGAATGTTGACCGCTATACGTCACCTCCCTTCCAATATCGTGTATTTTCCAACACCTTTTCGTCCCCATAACACACGTAAATCATCTCTTAGTTTTACTTCTGCCTCATCATCAAAGCCTTCACGCCGCTACTCTTGCTTAATCAGATTCGCCGCCAGCTCTGATGACAACAATATAAAAGCTACAAAAAAGAAGGCCATCGTGAACGTGCCCAAAAAAAATAAATCTTACAAGGAAACAGAGGCGGCGCCGTCAAATACGACTGTGATTTTTAGGTTGACTTTCTATTTAGTTGTCATTGCTGTTATAGGAACCGGTATTGTGAAAATTTTTACTGGTCCTGGTAGGTCGCTAGGCTTTTTGTTTTTTTGTATTGGGTGTCGTATGTTGCTTGATTTTCATGGTATTGAATTGCATGTTTAAAGTACATCTCCTTGGGTTAAGGGTTCAAGTCCGATTTTGGATGATAATTGTGCAAGTACATTTGAGGTGTTTGAGTTTAGGAGTATATAATTTTGGATGAAGTTGTTGGAATCAAGGTTGTTAATATCCCGATCCTAATATTAGGATCTTACGATTTTACGATATTGCAAAGCAAAAACGATCTGGATCATAGGTAGGATCTTTGAATGCTTAAGATCTTATAGGATTTCGATCCTGACGATAAGATCTTAAGATATACTCCGATCCGATCTTACTTTTCTCGAACCACGAACTAAAAAACTACGAATTTATGGGTTGTGTTTCTTAGATATTAAAAAACAACAAGTTAATCTTCTTAAAATTTTATAATTATAATTTACGACAACATTCCTATGAAACATTCATATAATTTTGTGTTTATGATATATAATAATTTGTAAATTTATATAATATTACAAAGACTATTAAGAAAATAACATTATAGTAGGATCTTACGATCCCGATCTGACCTTACGATCTCGATCTTGCAAAGACAAAAACGATCCTAGGTAAGATCCTGATCTTGAAAACCTTGGTTGGAATATTTAATTAACTTGATTTGATTTGCTTTTGTATTTGTTTTTTGTTGTTTGGTTGACTTGGATACTTAGATGACTTAATTTGTGATTTGTGAAGAACTTGTTTTGTAGTGATGTTAACTTTTGAGCTCAACAAAAGTTACGAGGATCAAAATGTGCCCTTAAGTACTTAACAAGTTTTCTAAGACCCCGTGTTGCAGTGTTTAAATCAGGGTTGCGCATGTTATACTGAGTTGACACTGGAAACCTTGGTATTTATAGGATCCCATAGGACATTCCATTTCCTACTACAATTAGATTCCTTATAACTATGCATAAGTGGAAAGGTTTAATTAGAAATCAAACTTAACCCCTCATTGGTTAAGGGGGTCGTCTGAACCTTAACAAATCCATAGGGTTGTGGTTTTTTTAGTACTTTATATATTTATCCAAGATAATATATACAATATGGATAATTACCATTTTACCCCTCTATGATAATGTTGTTGTATTCCTGTTTCATCTTTATTTTCATTTCATTTCGTAACTCTTTTCTCATTACCAACTTACGCGTTTCGTTTAGTATGCATAGGTGTGACCCATCGGCAATTCCATGAGTACTAGTTGTGGAAGATGTTCTTTTCACACCAATCCTTTCATAATGTATGATATCCTTCGATGTTAGAAGGTTATTCGGGTTCTAGTTGGACGAAACATGTTGTAGATCCGTCTTCTACTAGTAGATGGGTGTCCCCACACCTCAAAGCTTTTCCTTTTCATCTCTTCAAGCAGCTCAAAACCGTTATCCACTCTTTCAGCTTTCACATACCCTTTAATCATAGTCACATAAGTAACCGAATCAGGCTCAATCCCTCTCTCCTTCATATCCACAACAACCTTTTATGCATTTTCCATATTCTCTTCCAAAAAAAATACCTATCAATCATCGCGTTATATGTAACCAAATTTGTCTTGATATTTCTTCCCTTCATCTCCACAACAAGCCTCTTCACTGTTGGTATTATGTGTGCCAAAATATACAAACTTATATTAGTCATTTTTTTACAATACCTAAGGGCCACACACATATAGCACGAGAATCTGAAATATTATTTGTGTATTGTACTGATGAGGTGTCATTTTATACACTTTTTCGAGGTCGTTTAACCTTCTAAATCGTGCATTTATGCCCAAAATAGGTACTTAATCGTTCCTTTTCAGGTATTTCGCATTTGGAAGACATTTGGAAGAATTACACGTGACTTGGGCTCATTTGGAGAAGAAACAGACAAGACTACAGACCTACACCAACATCACTCAAGATAATGTTCTCAGCAGCTGGAGACGGCGTCACCAATACAACGTGACGCCGTCACAACGAAGACCAAGACGGCATAACTGGATCTCACGACGGCGTCAGAGTACACGACCCAACCCATTATCTAGAATATTCTCTATCATGACGGCGTCACGACTAAAACGCGATGCCGTCACATCGATTTTCCTATATATACAAACCCGAATTTAGGGTTTTGAGTGTGTAACTTTAGAATAAAAGGAGGGTACGAACCCTAGTTCGTTTAGCAGCTGTTAGGGACGATTTTAGGGCCTAAAAACCCTATTGTACTTTCTCTAACTCATGTTTTAATCAAGTAAGGTTTACTTAATCATTCAATATGTCTTGTTGTGTGATTATTTATTATTCTTGCTTTATCTTTAACATGCTTGGCTAAACCTCCTATTGTGTTTATTTATGATTGTATGAAACCTAGAATGTAGATCTTAGTGGTGTTGCTTCTTGTGATGGATGTGCATGTTAGGTCTTAGAAAACCAGCTTTTGTCTGTATCGCTGTTGATATGTCTAGGAAAACATGATTGTGTAGAAAGGATACCATCGGGTAACAGTCTTCATACTACCTTGCCCCCTAATATGGTTGATCCACTCTTAATATATTTCACATGCACTTAGTGTACCCTTAGGGGCCTTGTAATAGTCTTCATACTACCTTGCTTGTGCGTTGCTCTAACGGAATGCTAAGTAGACGGCGGGTTCGTGTAATTCGTTCATGACTTAGGAAATAATTACACAGATCATCACAAGTGTGACAAGGCAACAACACTAGGAGAAGCAATCTAGGGAGTAATACATGATTAAATAAACACAGTCTTTTATCTTATTGTTATCACCATTAGTTTAGATTTATATTTAGTTTAATAGCTAAAACCAACCAACCTCTCCAATTATATGATTTACTTGCTTTCCATAAAACATAAAAATACAAAAATAATCTTCCCTCAACCTTTAGAATTCTGTTAGACCGTGATCAAGCCTTCCCAACCTATTCCTCGAGTGAACGATAACAACCCCCGAGTCTTGCCTATACTACTACTACAACGATTAGGTGCTCTGCCTAGGGAGTTGTAAAACTTCTTGTTGAAGTCTAACGACAACCGCATCAAGTTTTTGGCGCCGCCGCCTGGGGAATAGTTAGGTATTGATCATAGTTTAACTTAGTTCTACTTGCTTGAATCCTTTCAAGTAAGATTTAATTTCCGCATAGTAGCTTTCTTGTATTCTATTCTTTTATTCTTGTTATTGGTTCGTAATCCTTTTCGTCAACCACCAAGGGAGACGAGATCCTATCCGTATCTAAGAGAACTACTCTATACCTAGCCATGCGGGGATATAGGAAATACCATCAAGCTCCCCGCTAGGGAAAAAATATGGTCCTCTGCGATCTGACACCAATCCCCCCCCCCCCCCGATTGGAACCTCTCAAATATATGATTTTACCTGCTTTCATAAAACAAAAAGTACAAAAATAATCTTCTCTCAACCTTTAGAGTTCTATTAGACCGTGATCAAGCCTTCCCAACCTATTCCCCGAGTGAACGATAACAACCCCCCGAGTCTTGCCTATACTACTACTACAACGATTAGGTGCTCTGCCTAAGGAGTTGTAAAATTTCGTGTAGAAGTCTTACGACGACCGCATCAAGTTTTTAGCGCCGCCGACTGGGGAATAGTTAGGTTTTGATCATAGTTTAGCTTAGTTCTACTCGCTTGAATCCTTTCAAGTGAGAATTTAATTCCGCATATTAGCTTTCTTATAGTCTATCTTTTCTTTGTGTTATCTGTTTCGTAACCCATTCTCGTCAACCACCATGGGAGACGAGAATCCTATCCGTACTCTAGGAGACTACTCCAAACCAAGCCACGAGGGCTATAGGAATACCATTGAGCTCCCCGTAGGGAACAATGTGGTACCTCTTCGATCCGACACCATCCGGTTGGTGCAAAACGGATGCTCATTCCACAGAATTCGGTCCGAGGATCCAAATCAACACCTCAAGGATTTTCTTAAACTTGTGGACTCACTTAACCTTGACGGTGACAATAAGGAAAGAACGCGCCTGCATTTATTTCAATTTTCCCTTCGCGATCAAGCTAGCAACTGGCTTGAACGCCTTCCAACAGGATCCATCACCACATGGGAGGATCTTACTACCTGATTCCTTGCTCAATTCTTTCCACCGGGAAGGACCGTAAAACTCCGCAACGATATCCTGATGTTCCAACAACATCATGGAGAATCTTTATCCAAAGCATGGACTCGTTTCAAGGACTTACTCCAAAAAGTCCCTCATCATGGCATAGACCTTTGGCTCCAAGTCCAAATTTTTTATGACCATGTCAATCCCGTCACAAGACGAACCATTGACCAATCGGCCGGTGGTAAGCTTCGTGACCTCAACGCTGAAGAATCCTGGGCATTATTAGATGACCTCGCCCTCTATGACAACGAAAGTTGGAACGACCCAAGGGATTTCGCTAAGCCGGTCAAGGCAATCATTTTGCCTCAAGATGTCCCGAGTACATCCGACCGTCGTCGAGTTCGAAAATCAAGTTCAACGCTTGATGGAAGCTCATCTTGCTCCGACACAACCTACTCAAGTGAACAAAATCACTACCTTATGTGAGATCTGCAATGGTCCTCACGACACTCAGTATTGCATGGAAGATTTCGAACAAGCCTTTGTTGAATAAGCATCCTCGCGTACCGATGAAGAGGGAGGTAAGTGGTATACCTTCAAGCCCGAGCAAAATAATCTTGGTGGCACCTACAATACGTCATGGAAAAGTCACCCGAACCTTAGGTGGGAACAACCCTAAAATTTCCAAAATAATTTTTCAAACCCACCTAATCGGTTCCAACCCAACGGCTCGATCCCGAACCGTTCCTTCAACAACCGTCCTCAAAATTTTAATCAATCAAATATAGAAGGACTGGTATCCAACTTCATGGCATCTTAAGATGCTAGACTGTCCAAGTTTGAAGCCGATTTCAAACAACAGCAAAGTGAGATGACCAACAAAATTGACATTGTGTTGAAAGCCATCACCAATCAAATAACAGGCACATTACCTAGCGATACGGTTAAGAACCCGAAACTAGGGACTCACCCAGTTTCGTCTGCTCGTTCTTACCCAACAATAGACCCACAATGCTCATCTCACCCCTCCACCTCAATCAATGCTATCAAGACACATTTCAATGAGGCAATCATTTTCCAAACAAGCCTACAACAACCCGTGGTTGAAATCAAACCACAACAACCGGAGGAACCTGAACCAACTCTTGAAGATGAATTTAAGGATTTGCATCTTAACCTACCGGTTCTCGAAGTCCTAGCCCACGCTCCAATCTATAACTCTATATTATATCAATACGTAGAGAGCTTAGAACTAGGCAAAAACAGATCGACATTTGTTCAAGGAGAAATACCTGCAAAGATGGGAGACCCCGGGCTATTCACTCTACCTTGTAGATTAGGGGACTCAAAACCTTTCGACACCCTGGCTGATCTGGGATCATGCGTAAACATAATCCCACTTTACCTCTTCAAAAAGCTTAACATCGGACTATTAGAAGAGACTAACCATATCTTTGGATTGGCTGACGGAACCAAATCCTACCCCGTTGGGATTGTTAGAGATATAGAAGTCCACATAGGAAAACTGAAACTATTAAATGATTTCTATGTTCTCGATATGAAAAATGACCCCGAGACCCCTTTGCTTGTTGGAAGAGGATTCTTAGCTACCGCCAACGCAGTTATTAATTGTAGAATGGCCAAAATAGCGGTAGGAGAAGGAATCACTAGGTCGGTATTCGATGTAAAAGGAGTAGACTTAGGTGAGGAGGAAGCACCTTATTGGACCACACTTGGAAAAAGGGAATCCTATAAACCCCGACCTAGCTCGGATGTTATATAAGTTTGAGCATTGAGAATAATAATGGTATTTGTTGAAGCGTAGATAAATTTTGGTGGTTCCGAAAATGCCTAAATGTATTTTATCGCAAAACGTAAACGTTTTACGTAACCAATAAAAGTAAAATGTAAAAGTTAATTATTATTTTCGTAAAAATAATATAAGGCTTGCTTGACGTAAACTTTAATTAGTTTGACGCTCGTTTACGTTGAATGATTATATTTAACTTACGCGATTTAACCAAATGACGCGAAATAAAAGCGATACGCGTAAAAGTCCAAAAATAAATAGTTGAATTGGCGAGTGTAGTAGAGGGAAAAGATGTTGAAAATGTGGGTTGTCACAGGTCTCCCGTGGTTAAAAAGAATTGCGTCCTGCCAATTTTTTTTTTTTTCAGTTCGAGTTGTCTTCCAGAATGTTGTTGATGAAGAGGTGTAATCCTCGTCTAAATCCTCCTAATGTGTGCTAGTAAATTTTTTCTACCTTAATGTAGCATTCCATGGGTACGGGTCTTAATTCCCTTGATGACAGCTGAACCTATCGGCAGGTTGTCCTTGGGTGGCTACAAATATGTATTTGCCTTTTTGGCTTAAGGTATGTGTAAGGTGATGTCGACTTTATTGTAAAATGGTGTAAGAGTTCCTTGTGATAAATACATTTTTTGGGTACGCAAAATTTTGTTCCTGAAGAAAGTCAGTAGATATTTTGAATTTTGACAAAAGTTTTAAGGTGACTACTCTCAGCATGGCATGGTCCTTCCTAAATGCATAGATGATGAGTTTATGCACCAAATATACATAGGTGATCAGACTATGTATATTTGAGGGCTAACGATGCAACGCTCATTTTCGTCAAAATAGTGTTACCATTTGGTTTGCATAACAGATAGCGAAAGTAAAGTTGATGAAATTTTTGTGATAATTATTGTAGATAATTGAATCATTCGTTACAGTACACTAAAATTTAGCGAAATTAAACGAGAATTCTTATGGGCTTTTGGATATAACATTATAGCATTGATTTATATCTTCTAGGTTATCAATGTCTTGATTGGTTTCTCCTCCTAAGGCATGCACCATTTCACGTGCTTCCGTACTTCCAGCTTGGTTTCCATGGTTTTGATTCTTCAGCTCTGGGCAATCTCTCTTGTAGTGTCCTAGACCTCTACACTCATAACAGGTGAGAGTTCGTTGATATTCAGCTTAGCAGAGGTGTTTACAATTCCTGGGCCAGAGGGCCATCTTCTTGATATGTTGCACTTGGGTGCATACTGACCCTTATGATGGTAATTGCACTTGGTGCACAGTGGTAAGGTTCCAACATACTTTTTCTTCCAATTCCCGTACTTTAAAGTGCACGGTCCATTGTGGTGGCATTTGAACTTGTTGCATAGAGGTAGGGACCCAGCATATTTCTTGTTGTTTGGCCTAACGGCGTGTGCCCAAAACACCTTATGCCCTTTGTGTTGTTGGTTAGAGCTTCCATTGTGGTCACCTTCCCACTTCCTTTTATTGCTAGCATTCCCTACTACTTTGTTTTCTCGCTGTTTGGTTTGGTTTATTGACTCGTAAATAGCAATAGCCTCGATAGCATTAGCCACTCGCTGGGCATCAATCTGTTCATTTCCTCAACACTCATCCTTGTTTACAGTGCCTTGTTTTCAAAGCAAAAAGAAATTATAAATACCGTTAGATTTTATACAATCAGAAACGTGACATGACATATGAACAATAAATAAAATGAGATCACATCACACAGTGAAATATAAAACCAACACGAGATCGACATGACATAATACATCCATTCCATATATAATCTGGAAACATACATGATCTGTTTGGTACAAAATGATTCCCTACTGCTAGGTTACAAGATGAAAATAAACCTAGAGCCCTACTAGCCGGGAGTTACCCTGTAATACTTAGTAGGCTATACATGATAGCTAAACAGAAACAAAAGATCTATACAGTACTGTAGCTGGGGAGTAACCCATAAAAACTTAGCAGGCTATATAGTATAGCTACAATATGATAGAAAGGTAACCCTAGGCACTACTACCAGTGTCCTCTAAGGTGTCAACGCATGCTCCAGCCTCCAAGGCCTGGGTACGCATGATATGCTCAATAGCACGATCATCTGCGTCCTGACGCTGCCACTCGTGGCGATACGCCTGAGTCTCTATCCACTCTAAATAGTTCTGGCTCTATTTGCGCCCTGCTGTAAGCCTCAGACCTAGCCAAGGCATGACGGGTCTCGATGCTCTCTTGCTCGTAAGCAAGCCTCTCTCTCCTCAATATCTCAATCTCAGCTCTCACAGCAGCCCGGTCCTCCTGGGCCTCCTGATGTCGTGAATAAAACTCCAAACTCTCTCTCCTGCGAACATCTGCCTGGTAACTGACCCTCAAGTTGACCACCTCTACGGCGGCCATAGTCCTCCTCTCAGTATCTCGAACCCTGGTATCCACAGTGTCTACAAAACTGTGATCGACCCTGCGGGCCATAGTAGATCCTGGCTGTCTAGCAGCAGCAACAGCAGAACTCTCCCCAACCTCAAACCTAGGTGTGGGAGCAGTAAGTAGTAGCCTCCTCCGAAGCGGCATGTCAGCCTCGGGAATGTCAGCTCTGCGGCTACTGGATGGTGCAGGTAGTGGTATAGGTAACAATGGTGGCGTCCCTGCTGGAAGTAGTGAATGATAGGTGGATGGTGCTGCAGCTCTCCTCTGAGCCATGGCTGCTCTAGTATGTGGGGGTCGGATAAGTGTGGGTAGAAAGGATGGTGGTGGTAGTGGCGGTGTAGGTGCAGAAGCAACCTCAGTAATGTATGCCTCTATAGGTGCCTCCTCCTCAGCTGGCACTAAAAATTATCAGGTGTGCGCTAGGGCTTCAGGACTGGCTCACTGGTACATGATCTCAGCTCCATGGGTTTAGGTACATATCGCAAGAACGTGGTGCTGCCTCCAACAATGTCGGGCAGCTCCTCGTAAGGATCCTCAGACGGGATACTCTAAGATCGTGCCTCAGAGTTGACGAAGTAAAGTATAGGTAACCGGAAATTAGACGACATAACTGTGTAACCAAGCAAACAAAAAATAACTTATATAACTATATTATATAAGACTGGTATGGTATATACGTAGTATAATATAAACACGTATATCAATTATGAATGCATCTAGTATAACCAACTAATGCAACAACTAGTGTATTTATGTCCCGTGAAAAACCCCTTTATATGAATGCAATGTTTGATAACAGTTATAGTCCAGCAAAACATTTGACTTGGTTCTCTATAACCTTGGCTCTGATTACCAATCTGTAACACCCCCAAAATGGGTCGCAGCGGAATAAGGATCTGGGAGCGTTACTTCATAATAACATTGCACAAGATATGAGAACGACCTCTAATTGAGTCGTTTAAAAATGATACATTGGATTTAATAAAATACTTGATACAAAAGCACCATGCTTTAACTTATTCATCCTTAAAATGTGAAGATTTTACTTCATGATAAACATCCCCAAATTACAATGCACTTGAATCTTTATAGCCATGATTCCAAAAATATAGACCACCAATGTATCCTTGTAACTTGTTATCCTGAGAAAAACATGCTTAAAAGAGTCAACATAAAGTTGGTGAATTCATAGGTTTATATCTGTATAAATTAGGACCGCAAGATTTCCCCGTGAATATGCAACCCGTGCACTTATCACAAAAATGTCATTACGTTTTCCTAAGCTCATGACACTGAAGCTAGACATATATCAATACAATATAAATATTGCCTACATTGCCCATGATGATGTTCAACCCGAAACATCCCAAAATCGACATGCTATAACGTTCGTTCCCAGTGATAGCTAGTCACCCGAACGGGGAGGTCAATCCCAAATAGATCTATTTACAACACTCGCGCTTCCAAACCAGAAATTAACAGTCCATGATACCGGGCATATTGGGTTCAAGCTACTTAGGCAAAACGTAATCATTATATAAAAATGTCCACTTGTGTTCAATTATAAAACAAAACATGTTTCTCACCCTAAAACTTGTAAATCAATATAATTGTAAAAACGTGGGGCTATGAACTCACCTCGGTGAATGAACGTTAAATGAATATCGAATAAGTAAACACGTCACGCAGACCGAATGCAACATAATTAAATATAGGCCGTATAAGTATAATGTATTTATAATAAATACTACATCACAAGTTATAATGTTACACCACCAACTAATACTTTTTGTTTAATTTATAAGTCGAAACGATATTCAAATCGTACTTGTTAAATAATATCCATGTATTTGTACTCGTAAAATAGAATAGTGTACTTGTCCAATAATTTATGTATTTGTTAAAAACACTTGATTTACGTTTTTATTATTCGTATATTGCTATCGCATAAGTAGTTTAATCGTCTTGTAAAATAATATTTACAAAGTTAAAACTCGTGTAAATATTATATAAATGATTCTAAAATGTTTCGCAAATTTTTTTATTAAAAACGAACCAACACTATTCATGTCAGGAAAAACGTCTAGTTTACAAATTATACATCCGAAAATTATGAAAATCGGCAGGTTTATGTAAAATGTCGTTCCGAACAACTTTGTAGTTTTACACTTCGACTCAATCGGACCCGAAGACCCTCGAAAGTGAGCTTCAGCAGCTGCTGAAACGTGCACGGTTTTACAACTTTTATATATATTATGTCGAATCTTTGAAACGTCGTATCTTACTCGTTTTAACTCCGATTTTAGTGATTCTTTCGAGCACGTCTTCGTAATTAAAAGTTCTATCTAACTAAAATATTTTCCATTAGTCCACTGTTATGAACAGTAGTCAGTTTTTATAAAATTACTTTTATTGAAATACTTTTTATCGTAAACTTGTAACTAACGTAACTTCTTCGTTATAGCTCGGTTTTTCGAGTTCTTTATATGCTTACGATCCTTGTAACATGTAGTATTTTAATAACATTATAAAATAAATTTTTAGTCTTCGGAATTAAAACATAAGTTTGAGAATAAAAGTTTATTAAAATGTGTTATCAAGTTATTTTTTATAAGTTTTTAACTTAGTTAATTTGCTACAAGTCCTATACCATATTTTATACCACAAGTCTCATATATTTTTAGGTCCCTCTAGTCCTCATTAGTCAAGTAAGGTCCATGAATTACTTTCTTTACATATATATTATATATGAATTTGAAATAACTCTCTAACACGTTTTTTATCCTTGAAGTTTAATAATTTAAAACCATTCCTTAACCTTAATAAGTTTGTTCTTGTATTTAAGCATATATCACTACATAGTACATAGTTTATATATCATATATGTACACTTTATTTGTAAGCTTGGAAAACAAACCTAAGTGGTGATTAAACAAGATAATTGTTGTATTATTGTAATGAAGTATTGGTAAGTATGAGTTTAGAAGACCTTAAAATGCAAGATGTTGAAGAATACAATATTAACCTTAAAGATCAAAACCCAAGCTTCCAAAACCCTTAAATAAATACCCTTGATTACTTATATGCTTGCAAAAAAAAATATGAATTGTTTCTTGGTTTATAAGGTGGAACGTGGGTAAGGAGAGGAGAAACAAGGAAACGATGTTGATTTTGCTAGTGAAAGAGAATGAATGAATGAAAACTTGTATTACATCTTTATTTATGCTGGAAGATAGTCAAACATATTAGTAAGAAGTCCAAGTCCAAGACACCAAGAAGGAAACATGGAAACATGTTTGTCAAATGTTTTTATTACTAGGTTCGCACTTGTAGTTTTAAATACAAATTTGTGTGCTCTTGGTCTTGAGGTTGGCGTGATATAGGGAAGGAAAAAAAGGAAGCAATATATTGTGTCTTTGATATTTTGTTGGTAAGTACTTGTGATATTTGAAGTATATAATGTGTAGGTTAAAGGTTTAAGTATAAACTTGTAATATGTAAGCTATAGTTGGTTCCTTGTAATGTAAATTTGGGCGTCCCATTTGTTACCCATGGCTAAAGTTCTATAAACTTTTATCATTATAAATAAAAATGGTTATTTGTTGAAGCGTAGATTTGTTTTGGTGGTTCCGGGAATACCTAAACTTAATTTATCGCGAAACGTAAACACTTTACGTAACCGATAAAAATAAACTAAAAAAGTATAATAATTATCCTCAAAATAATTATTTAATACTTACTTGACGTAAACATAAATTAGTTTGACGCCCGTTTACGTTGAATGATTATATTTAACTTACGCGATTTAATCAAATGACGCGAAATAAAAGCGAACGCGTAAAAGTCCAAAATAAATAGTTGAATTGTCGAAGTCGTAAAAGATGTGAAAATGTGGGTTGTCACATGTAATGCCCTTTGATGTTATGCATTGGCTTGTCCCTTCGGCTCATGACCGATGACGTATGTGATGCCCTTTCGATGCTATTATATACTTAAACTTTTGAATTTTGACGTTTGTATGTATTTTGTTCACATGTAATGACCAATTTACCCTTCACGGTTAACAGGTTGGTTAAAAACGTAGGGGTAAAATGGTCACAAAATACACATAAAAGTCGAAATTTGAAAGGATGGCGATTAAATAGGAAGAAAAAAAGACGACTACACAGAATTAGAAAAAAGAGGAAGTTTACTACATTTTTAAGCAATTTGCTCAATATTAAAATACTTTGAATTCACTAACAGAAAAACATACCTTCGATCAATCAGAATGAGCAATGTTGGTTAAAGTTTTTTTTGGTCACCGGTACTTTGTTTCTAGGTTTTTCGTCTTTTGTGTTTCTTTGTGTGTGTTCGTCTCGGGTGAATAAAACAACTCTGTTTTTTGCTTTTTTACTTTTACAAGTTGACTCAAATCTATAGAAAAATGAACATAAAGTACATGTGTATCTTTTGTTTTTTTCACAAATTAATTTGATAAAAACGAATGTTTAACCTTTTTTCCAAATTTGGAAAAGTTTAGAGCTTTTTTTATTAAATTATTTTTTTAAAGAAAAAATAAAATTTGATTATTACTAAATAAGGTATGATTTGATTTTTTTGAAATACAAAAGTCCTCACTTGAAGTTTTGCTTTATTATATAAAAGATTAATAATCATTTAATCCTTTTATGGTGCTGCTAAGTATATAATTGTCTCAAAGATATCATTCAACATCCAAATATGTATGATCGACATCAATTTTATGATTTATGACTACGACCATTCTACCAAAACGAGCTACCTTTTGGTTTGAAATCTAAAATGAAAAATTAGTATAAGTTTTCGGACTTGAGTTCAAAACCTTACGGTTTTACGTCTATAAGCAACGAGGATGTTGCTTACCTGTAGGCACAAAATCTAACATAGAATTGTGATCTTACCACGATATCTGAATATGTCAATCCGATTTCATTATGTTGTCTTCAAAATAACTAACAAACGATCCATTCAACTTTTCCATAAATCTAACATAGAATCGTGATCTTATCTTGGTTAAAACTTGTTTTCCTTTATAATCGTATCATCGTATAACTTTTGAGCGCAAATTACACTGCACATGAAGAGATTTTAATCATGTACAACTTAAAATACTTATCTTGCAAAGATAATGTTATATTTAGTCTTTATCATTAGCCAAAATAGTGTCCTAGTTTACTTTGTATTCTTAGCCGTCATAGAGTCCAATTTGACTTTGTATTCTTAGCCGTCATAGAGTCCAATTTGACTTTGTATTCTTAGCCGTCATAGAGTCCTAGTTTGATTCTACTACCTCACCCTCATCTCTATAAAAGGAGGCGAGGAAGGAAGAGACATGTACTTCATTCTTTTAAAAGCTTAATCAATAGTGAGGTTAAGGGTAATACCTTGTGTGTGTGCTTCTTCTTTCTTTTCTGATATAATCTGCTGTGGTGTGTGTTCTTCAAGATCGTTGTTATCCGTTCTAGTAACCAGGTTGTGGCTTATCAATTGTCACAAGTGGTATCAGAGCTCAGTTTGTGGCTTATCTTTGTTGTTCAATTTCTGGAAGGAGCAGAAGGGTGTTTCTGTTTGGGCTACCATGTCATCAACAACAAAGTTCTTGGTGTTTCAGGTTTCTTGAACATCAAGGAGCAGCAAGTTTTGATTGATAGAAAAGGGTTTGTTGATTTTTGGGTTTATCGAAGATCGACAAGGTTTGGTGGTGGTTGTTTTCTATCACCGGTGTTATAGGAGGAAGAAGACGGTTGTTGGCTTTTATTTAAAATTCAAAGTGCATATATAATACATTGCAAAGGGTTTTTTATTTTTATAAGTTTTGGGCCTAATCTTTTTGGATTTTAAGGATATATTAGGCCAACACTTATTTGAATATTATCTTTGTTTTAATAAAACAAAAGATTATTACTTTGTAGTGTTTGCACAAGGAACTTTATTAGTTTGTGATTGTGAGGTTTGTCACAAGGTTTAGCAAATTAATAAAGGGATAAAGAATGACGGGAGCCAAGTTTGACATCGAGAAATTCGATGGAACTGGTGATTTCGGGTTATGGAGAGTCAAGATGCGCGCTTTATTAATCCAACATGGATGTGAAGCGGCTCTGGAGGTTTTACCCGCAGATATGGAAGCTCAAGCGAAAGCTGAGCTAAACAAGAAAGCTCACAGTGCCGTGATTTTGTGTTTAGGTAACAAGGTTCTGAGAGAAGTTACCGGGGAGACGACTGCAGCGGGGGTTTGGTCAAAGCTCGAGACTTTGTACATGACAAAGTCATTGGCCAACAAGTTGTACCTGAAAAAGAAGTTGTATACATTCTATATGCCGGCTGGACGAAAGATTTCCGAGCATATAGATGAGTTCAACAAAATCGTTCTTGATTTAGCAAATATTGAGGTAAAATTCGAGGATGAAGATCTTGCTTTATTATTACTCACTTCTTTACCAGCATCATACGAACACTTTGTGGATACCTTGCTCTATGGACGGGAAGCTTTGACTTTGGAGGACGTGATGGCCACACTAAATTCAAAGGAAATCAAAGAAAGGTCTAAGGCAAAGGGGGATGATGGTGAAGGGTTATATGTGAGGGGAAGAACTGATCGTAGGGATTCACGTCAGTCAAGGGGAAAGTCAAGATCAAAGTCTCGAGGTGGAAGACTCAAGTGCTATATTTGCCAATCCGAGGATCACTTGAAGAGAAACTGCCCTAAGAATAATCGCAAGAAGTCAACAGGTTACGTCAATAAAGATGATCAACCAAGCTCCAGTGGTTCGATTTATGACGGTTCTGAGGTGATGATGGTGATGAGTGTAGAGGCTCTACTAGACTGGATCATGGATTCAGTTCATACCACATGACACCCATGTTAGATTTATTTTATGATTTTCTGGAATGCGATGGGGACAGGGTACTATTAGGTGACAGCAGGGAGTACAAGATCAGAGGTATTGGCAAGGTAAGGGTACAATTGAAAGATGGGTCAAGTTTTGTGTTACACAATGTCAGGTATATTCCTGAATTGAAAAGAAACTTGATATCGCTGGGGACTCTTGAAAAAGAGGGATATACCGTAAAAATGCAGTCGGGCAAAATCAAGGTGATTAATGGTTCCAGGGTTGTTTTATCTGGAACCCGAAGGGATAATTGCGTATACTCTTTGGATGGCCATGCAGTGGCAGGTGAGCTTAATGCTAGTGTTGAAGAAAAAGACAGTCTTGCGCAGGTTTGGCATAAAAGACTGGGACATATC
Source organism: Tanacetum coccineum (assembly GCA_026074375.1). Lineage (NCBI taxonomy): Eukaryota > Viridiplantae > Streptophyta > Magnoliopsida > Asterales > Asteraceae > Tanacetum > Tanacetum coccineum. Next base: position 779 of record BQNB010037828.1, on the reverse strand, counting down.
AGCGAGGCGGGACTACAGGTGCTGGAAAAGCAGGGTCTGTTTGGCAAGAAGAGTCTAGGTAAGCTCGATTTTTGTGAGAATTGTGTTCTGGGAAAGTCACATCGAGTCAGTTTCGGTGTAGGAAGGCACACTACTCAAGGAGTGATAGACTATGTTCATTCAGACTTATGGGGTCCGTCTCAGGTGGAATCATTGGGTGGTAAGAGGTATTTCTTATCCATTGTTGATGATTATTCCAGGAGGGTATGGGTTTATATTCTCAGGTTCAAACACGAAGCATTTGGAAAGTTCAAAGAGTGGAAGCAGTTAGTAGAGAATCAGACTGGGAGGACGGTTAAAAAGGTGAGGACAGATAATGGTCTTGAGTTCTGTAACCGGGAGTTTAAGCAGCTATGCGTTGAGAGTGGGATTGCTAGACATCTGACAGTTGCCGGGACGCCGCAGCAGAATGGGCTAGCAGAACGTATGAACAGAACTCTCATGGATAAGGTACGTTGCTTATTAATTCAGTCTGGATTGCCCAAGACCTTCTGGGCGGAAGCGACATGTACGGCCGCATATCTAATAAATAGGTCACCATCGACAGCGATTGAGAAAAATACACCTATGGAGATGTGGTCGGGACATCCAAGTGATTATGGGATGTTGAGGACTTTCGGCTGTGTCGCATATTCACACGTTAAACAAGGTAAGCTCGAGCCGAGAGCGGTAAAATGCGTTCTTTTGGGGTATCCTGAGGGTGTGAAAGGGTACAGACTATATAGGCTTGATAATGAATC
>BQNB010037827.1:2841-49179 GCA_026074375.1 Tanacetum coccineum | reverse complement strand
ACCTTGCATGTCCCTAAAAGAAATGAGATCAAATTGGTCCCATCCCCTCTCCTTCTTGCTCACATTTCACACACAAACACAAAACACACTTCCTAAAGTTTTGGTTAGGTGTCTCCTGTTATTTCCTAGGATTCCCCTTTTTAGTGTGTGTATAAGGACTAGGTGCAAGGCACCATATTCATTCTCATCTCTTCATTTTTCTCACACACAAAAATTGTTCTCTCCTCCCCTCTTCTCTCTAAAAATCGACGAACACAAACACCCCTTTATATCATCCATATTTCGAATTTGATCAAGATTTTTGAAGATAAAGATTATTCGGGGTTGATTCATTTAGTTATTTGGGTATTTAGAACATCATTTGTGGTGTTCTTTAATCTTTGATCATCATCATAAATCCATCATTTTCGTAAGTTCATTTTTTTCACATTTTTCTTGTACTTCTTTAATCCTTCTCACGTAAATAAGCTAGTTGTACAAACCGTTTTGTAAAAATCAAAACTTTAAAATTTACACAACCTTAAAAAGGTTGTGTATGTGTGTCGAAATTTATAAAAAAAATACAGAGAAAGTGTAGTTGTGTTGTTGTGGTTATTTTATCAAAAAGGATTATTTTTCCAAAGTGCTTATTGTTTATTTTTGGCTTATTAATAAGCCCAAAGTGCTTATTGGGCTTATTTATGTGTCGAACCATAAGGGAAAATCATAAAGGTTTAAACTTTATACTTATACAAGTTTCATATTATTTTTCTAGCTTATTTTCATAGCTTATTTGATAAATAATAAGGGTTTTGAGCTTAAAAGGCTTAATAAATATGCCCAACACTCGTTTGTTTGGTTTAGTGGGCCTCGGCCCAACACAAAGCCCAAGCCGTGGGCCTTAAGCTCACGGCATAGCTTATTTGGTTAGCTTATTTATAGCTATTTGATTAGCTAAGATGCTTATTTGCATATTCGTTTGCTTATTTGACTAGTCTTGGACTTTTGATATTTTAATTATTATATTTAGGCTTATTGGGCCTAAAAGCCCAATAAGGGTCCGTTGGGTTTTGGCTTATTTCTTTAATGACGTATTGCTTATTTTTTAAACTTATAAGTTGGTTTATTAATACTACTATATAATTACTTATGTAATTTATTTATTATAATCGTTTTGAATATATATACTTAAAGTGGAAAATAATTGTTGAATATCATTTGGATATAAAGGTAGAGATTTGACGTTAGGCGGAAAGTATGAAATATTGTTGAAAGTGATTTTTGGAATAAAGTCTGACTTTGGGAAACTAATATATACGAGCGGGTCATGCCAAAATTTTATAAAATTTTTGTAACACCCCAAAATTGGGTCGCAGCGGAATATGGGTCAGGGGGTGATACTTCATAGATCAATAACATAAGATATATAAAAGAACGACTAAAAAGTCGTTTAAAACTGATACATTGGATTTAGCAATGTATTTGTTACAAAAGCCCGAAGCTTCACTTGTTCAAAGTACATATTACAAAGATTATAGTCCATAACAAATGTTTCCCAAAATGTAATGCAACCAAATCTTTAATGCATGACTTCCAAAATAACGACCACTAATGTATCCCTTGTCTTGTACCTTACTGATCTCCTGAGAAAACATTGCATAAAACGTCAACATATTATTGAGTGAATTCATATGTTTATAAAATGTATAATGTAGGACTGTAAGATTTTCCCATGATAATGCAACATATGCAAACATCATAAAATGTAATTATGTTTTCCTAAGCCCATGACACTGAAGCTCGACATGTATGAATTGCAATATAAATTGTCAACATTGCCCGTGATGATGTTCTAACCCGCAACATCCTATGTCTGACATGGTATACGTTCGTTGTCCGGAAAACCAACACAGTGAGTATGACTCACCCGAACGGGGATGTCAATCCCAAATAAATCTATTTATAACATTCGCGCTCAGAACAGTAATTGACAGTTCATGATAATGGGCTCAGAGGGTTATCGTTACTTAGGCAAACACGTAATCGTAAATGTGAAATGTCCACTTGAGTCCAATTGTAAAACATGCATATGTTTCTCACCCAAACTTGTAAATCATTCTAAAATGTAAAACGTAGGGCTATAAACTCACCTTTGAGTAAATGAATATCAAGTATATCACAGAAAATGCGTCAGATAAACGCCGAATGTAACCTAATTAATTATAGGCCGTATGAGTACTAAGCACTTTGAATAACTAATACCATATATAATTCTATATAGCTACATCACCATCTAATTGCATTTGTAAAATTGTATTTATAAAGTTAAAACGTTTATAAATATTTTATTAGTAAAAACGATGTAACTTTAACGTTTTAAGCATGTTTCTTGCGTTTCTTATGTCCACGCTTTCGTATTAAGACGAGTTATCAAAATATTACATTTTCATATTTTTAGTCCCCTGATGAACAGTGGTTTTTACTGTTCATTACAGTTTATAAATTTATTTTTATAGATTTGGTTATCGTAAAACCCGTAAATGTCGTATCTTATTCGTTTTAACTCCGTTTTTAGTGATTCCTTCGAGCACGTCTTCGTAATTACAAATTCTATCAAAATATAACATTTTTCAAAAATATGTATTTGTTATGAATAGTGATTTTACTGTTCATAATTTATAAAATTATTTTTATAAACTTTAATTACCGTAAACTTGCGAAATTCATAACTCCTTCGTTATTGATCTTGATTCTTCTTGTTGTGAATTACGAGGAATTATGTATTAACTGATAAAATGTTTACCTTTTCATTAGATGTGAATAGTAATTGGTTTTTATAAAATTTCTTTTATAAACGCGTTTAATTAACGTATAACTTAAATTAGCGTATCTCCCTCGTTATAAATCGGTTTTTCGAGTTCTCTACATGCCCACGATCCTTGTGACATGTAGTATTTTATAAAAATCATAATAATTATATGTTAAGTTCGAATTTCAAACAGCCCACTTTGTCCATTTTGTTAAAATGTGTTTAAAAGTTGTTTTTATAACTTTTTAGTTTCACTACTTTGTTACAAGTCAATTGCCACACTTATTATCACATGTCTTTCATACCTAGGGTCCTTAGTCCATTATTAGTCCATTTATTGTCCAAGAATCACAAGAACATCAAGTTTACATACTCATTTATTCATGAACATTTATAAGTATACTTTTTTAAGTAAACTTGTTTATATATACTTTTTTATCTAACCAACATGTACTAAGGACTTATACATTCCATTATAAATGATATTACTTCATATATCATATGTAAAAGTTTACCAAACCATTAACAATGTTAAAAATCCATTTTTACAATTAAATAAAGTCCTTAGATGGTGATTAACTACTATAAACTTCATATATGCATAAATCATGAAAGTAATCAGATTAAAATAAGAGGTTTTTGTAACCTTAATATGAAGTGTGGTGTATGACAACAAATTAAAACCTAGTATAGTTGACAAACCCAAGCTCTTTCAACACCTTGTGAAAACCCTAATTTCATACAAAACCTTAATCTTGAAGCTTCTTGCTTTAACATTTGTAAATGCCTACCAAACCTTCTAAACACCTTAGGTTATCTTAGAAAGATGTAGGAATGTATGTAAATGTTGTAGATTAATTTTGTATGGTTTCTTTATGGTGTTTGATGCTTGCCGTGGGTAAGAGAACCAAAAAGGGAGAGGATTTTATGTTTTCACTTTGTAAATAAAGAGTGTATGTGTTTACTTGCACTTTCTAAGGCATTATATACCCTAAGACTAGTCAAATATGGTCATAGGAAAGTCTTGGTCAAAAAAAAACATAAGGTTTTATTCTAATCTATGTGGTCACATGTAACTAATTTGCTCAATTGCTCAGTCGTGACGAGTATTCTATCATAAGCTTGGCAAGGATACACATCTCCACCACTAAAGCCAAGGAGTAACAAGTTTATAAAGGTACATATGGGTTTTTGTATGGAAAGGCTTACGGTTTGATCATTCTATAATCTTTCACCAAAAGTACCACTCCAACAAGGCAGCTGAAGCACACATACATGGCCGTAATAACTGAATAGACATGTGTGTTCAATCACATCCCATTCGAATTTAACCAATGGTTAGGATGAAGAATGATATAGGGTAAGAACCTTCTAACTTTCACCAAAAGTCGTAAACCAACGAGGCAACAGAGACATGTATACATGGCCGTAACGATGGAATAGACATGCATGCTCGAACAAGTCCTCATTCGCGTAAAACCAGCGGCTTATCATCAGGTGAGAGGGAAGTAAATTGTTATTAAATAAAAATCAAGAAACAAATAGATTAAGCCTAAAGTACAAGTTGCTAGACACTTTTCCCGACCGTTACCATGATAAAGACACAACTAATTACAACGTCTTGATCATCGATAAAAAAACTACAACCTAAGTTGGCGTTCCCGTAACGGTCAACATCCCAATTACACTACCTAGCGATTTATGCATTCTTCGTAGCGATTTATGCATTTTTCATAGCGGTTTGTGCAACTGTCTTCATAGTGATTTATGTAACTTATTTGGTAGCGATTTGTGTTTCTTTGACAATGATTTGTGCATGGCGATTTGTTACATTTCAAGGAAACTAAACTCTGCCCAAAATTACACTACCTAGCGATTTGTGACATTTCCTTTGTAGCGATTTGTGCATAGTGGTTTGTTCATAGAGGTTTGTGACATAGAGGTTTGTGACATTTCAAACACAAGTTAATTTCAACGATTTATCTTTGATTAGTAAAATCCCGTGAGGTATTAACTTATTTTCCCGGTTTAATCAAGATTAGTAAAATCTTGTGAATTAACAAGGACAAAATCACTTATAACAACATCACTTTAACATAATTCTCATTGATAAGTGTAGAATACACATATCCATTTGTACCTAAAATAAACTAATTAAACCTAAAACAGACCAAAAATGGCAAAAATATGCTTGTATTTGTGTTTTGTGTATGCAGGTACGGATATATCAAAAATCACAAGTCCTAAAAGATTGGCTCTACGGGTTGTTATAGTAGATTATCACTCTAAAGATAAGAGTGGAAGGGTTTAACGAGAGGTTAACTAACCAGTGTAGTTAGTTAATAAACAACATGTAAAGGCGATTTGGATGGAATCCTAAGATTTACCAATTTAAACAAGTTCCTCCAATTAAATCCATAATACTCATTATTATGGTCTCGAGTGATATACCAAACTAAGTTTTAAAGTCCACTACATCACCGACACACTCATATTTTGTGGAATTTGAGTAAACATTTAGAAACGAAAAGGTTAAATCCTCACAATATCTATCAAGGGTTATTGTGTGCGGGTTATGTAACATGTAATTTCACAAAAGTATGCTTGATTTTTTTTAAATTTGAGCATAATTTAAGCTTTTTATTGTGAAAATTAGGACAAGTAAACATTCTAATTCCATCCCCCACTTGAATTATACAACGTCCTCATTGTATATATAAAACATTAAATACGGGAATTTAAAAGGAATTAGAATGAGAAACTCCCCTAATATTTGCTCGATAGATTCTCCAAGTTGCGTTTATGAGCAAGATTTCGTGTTGGACAACCGTCTTGAGGTTTTAAGACTCCAACACTTCAATATTTCCAAATTCGTAAATTCTCCATCAATATTTGTCGATATATCTTTCACGAGGTCCTGTATAAATTCTCATAAAACAAATGCAATTCTATCTCCGGTGTATTCGTTTGGTTAGACTCGAAATAAATACCTAAAACTATACAGGAAGTCAATACGCCGTATCCATTCCCCAGGATACGCCATATTAAAACATGTATACGCTGTACTCAGTTAATAAATACGTCGTATAGACTGTGCTAAAAATAAAGACTGGATAACGTCCAGAAGGCTAATACGCCATATCCATGGGGTTTGGATACGCTGTATCCATGGGGTTTGGATACGCCGTATAGACAATCTGGGAAGATAGACTTGATAAAAATTGAAAATACATTCCGGGTTGTCTCCCGGAAAGAACTTTTGTTTACAAAAAAAGTCTTTAAGTTAGACTTGCCCTAATTTACTCCCATCCTTATAAAATAATTTGGGGTCGAACGGGATGCCAAATGGCACATACAAATTTTTGATTAGGAAAATGAATGACATCCCTTTGTTAAGATGATTCCAAGTCATGATATTAACATTTAATCCCTTGATAAAAGTTTGAGTTTTGAAAAAATTATTAGATGTATCATGACTTATTTTTAAAAGCTTATTTGACCCATGTGCATAGGCACCAACATCGGTATTTATTAAATTAGGTAATGGTTTGTCAGATAAATCCCCCGAAGAGTGTTCAATATCGATTTTATCATTATCATTGTCCGTATCCGTTTTTAATTCATCAAGATAAATTATGTTAAAAGGAAATAAATCATTAAAGCATATAACGTTTTGTTCCTCTTCATCATATTCGGACAATGATGTTTCATCTTTCAAATTAAATTCATCGATATGTTGAGGGTTTAAAAGCGGTTCAGTTAATAAATCTGATTTAGACGTTTGAGCATCATTGTAAACAATGGCTGGAAATTCATTCTCGAAATCATTAAAGAAGTCTAAATCATCAAAATAACTGACCGTATGCTTGGGTGATGGAAGCAAAGGCATATTGACTTTATCATTATCATTACCATTTTCCGAATCCATTTTTAAATTGTTGACATAAATTATTTTGTAAGAAAATGAATCTTTGTCGAAAATTACCGTGCAATCTTCATCATCGGATTCGTCAAACGATCTAAAGTCAATTTCATCATTGTTAAGAGAACTTACCGTAGGCTCACACGAGAGTGTTGCTTCAGATGTTAACGTGTCGTTGAAGACTATAGTTGGGAATTCAGTTTCAACAGATCCGAGGTCGTGAACGTTTTCATTATCCCAGATCTTACCATACGTAGCAGTTTCCCAGTTAAACACCTTACCACGCCTACGAGCTTTTTCTTCGCAGCCTGACTATAATTTTCATTAGTTATGCGTTGGGGTCGTCCATTTGAACCTGTAATAAATTCGCTAGGAAAGAAAACCGTCAAACAGCTTAATACACCGTATTCAGTGAATTGAATACGCCGTATTGATGAATACGTTGTATTGGTTTAGAAAAAATTTATATGCCGTATCCAATAAATTAAATACGCCGTATTGGTTTGAAAAAAAGTTACAGCGTACTTTGAATAACACACAAACACACAATATGCAAAAATATACAATGCAGGAAATTAAACACACAAAACAAACACACATATATGCAAATTAATCTATACTAAACTAAACTAAACTAAAACACTAATAAACAAGAATTAAACAACTTCACTCCCCGGAAATGGCGCCAAAAACTTGATGTGTCGTTGTGTAGGTGTTATTTATGTATCAAGTTTTACTATTTATTTATGATTCCGACTTATTCCCTAAAAAACAACACTTTAGAAGGGCAGTGTACCCTGGTCAATGTAGCTAGTGGTAAGTAGGTGTCGATCACCTAAAGCGAGAACGTTAATTCCTAAATTATATAGTATTTTAGTTATATAAGTTAACCTAAAACTATGCAAAGGGGAGGGTTCAGGATGGAGAGGACTGGCATGATTTGGGGGGGGGTGTATCTAACTATGGTTTTGAGACAGCAAAGAAATATACACACACAAGAAGACAAACAAACGATAGAGAAAGCGGTCGAGAAACTAATGTAAGGGAAAAAGTAATAAACCATTGTCTTGACTAATCCGATAAATTGCAGGTTTGTTTATTTAGTGCTAATGATTGTCTCTATCCTCGTAATGGGCTTTATCATTCCATAGACTTAGGCGGTATTTTCTTATTAAGACCTAGACGTTGCGCTAATCCTGTCACAATTAAAAACGTTATCCGCAATAAAGCATCTTTACGTGGATTAATAATCTATCTAGGGATAAAAAGCAATGGTGATCTGTTAAAACCCTAGCCTCATAGAGAACTTTACCACTTACCAATTTAATGGCAATATTATCAACTAGTAGTCCACTTGTTAAACTATCCAATGATCAGAACGTTACTTGTTGAATTATCTAGGTCAACCTGCTAGGGTCAAACATGATCAATAAACCATCGAACACTATCCAATTAACCTAGTTAAGCCCGAAGCGTTATCTTAGACCACAGACTTAGAAGGACAATATTGTGTAACTATTATTATAGATGTATAAATTATATATGGGATGAGCTATATCCCGGACTCTAGATCCGCTTGGTCGCTTCACTAGATCCAGTTGAATTGATAAGTTGTCATTACAAAAGCGCGCAACATGTATAAATAGATTAACATAAAATAAAACAACAATCAACTCGATAATTAAGCAATCAAGATAAACAAACCAAACATTAGATCTTTCATAACATGGCTGATACCATAAAGAGTATCAGCCGATAGTCATTGTAAAAATACAACAGGGTTTTTGATATATGAGACGATTAAAGTAAAGAAACTCGACTTGACACGGGTATTCGGTTGCCACGAAGTTACCAGAGTTTCTATGATTTGAGGCTCTTTATGACCTTCTTGCTCTTCTGATCGTTCTTGGATTCGATTTTGGTGTTTAGGATTCACTTGATGCTTAAAACTGGTTTTAGATGTCTATTTTATATAGTTGGTAGTCGGTTCATATGCAGTAGTCGGAGCAATGTGGGATACGGCGTATTGGGCTTTCTTGGAGTAAGGGCCACATTTGATATCTTCCATAATCTTCGTGTATAATAATCCTTGGATACGGCGTATAGAGGCTTCTGGATACGGCGTATTGGACTTAAATCCTTCGTGGTATCTGGTGAAGTGTAGGCACGGATACGCCGTATCTTCTTGATGGATACAGCGTATTCATGTAAAACTAATTAATTCTTCTTTGTTGACCAAAGTATTATATACGGCGTGTCGTTGATGTGGATACGGCGTATTCTTCAAAGTCAGGCAATGGTCTTCTGATTCGTCGTTATGGATAAGTAGTATAGGTCTGCAAATACCCTTCTAAACACCCACCCCACAAAAACAATTCACACAACAACCAAACATCCACCCCAAACAACCTCACTCACACAACAATATAATACGACGTATTTGCTGATTATATAAGTAGACTTTCTCGAACTCTTTCATTTATGATCCAAATCTGTGTGCTTTTAGCATAACTTCACCAAGTATCTCTATAATTACTGCAGATTCTCCAAATACAAACGATTAAGTAACCAATTCTCTGCAATAATTTACAAAATGGGTAATATGAATGGATAAATGGTGCTATAAAATAAGACGTTATTTGGAAGAGTCATCACGGCGTCAAATCGATGGTCAAACTGCTGGTTTTTTATGAAAATACAGTTTGCAGCAGAATTAAAAATGGCATTTTGGTCATTTTCTGTCGAGATTCAGGTCTCGGCTAAAACTAAAAAGTTGTCGGAATATCGTTTCGCATAAAATTTTCTACTTTGTCAAAGCGTTGTGGAAAACGTGATATAACTGGGTACGTTTTCGTGCGGGTCAGAACTTTAATTGTAAATTGTATAAAAAGTCAAAGTCAAACAAAGTCTAGCGTTGACTTTTGAAAGTCAACGGGTTAATACTAAACTTGACGGGCATAATAAAAGTGAGTAAACGCTATTATTACTAAGAGTAAGACATTTTAAACTTAACGATGGATACGAGCGAGGTAGATTCTAAAAAATAGAAACTTTAGTAATAATCGAAAAATAATATCGATATGAGTAGTTGGTAACCACATTGACGGTCGAGGGTTCGACGAGATAACTAAATATTATCACAAATATATTTTGATGACGATATTTACTAAATATGCTAACTTTCCGAAAATAGCAACCTTCTAAAAATAGAAAGTTATCGCAAATATAAAGTTTTCAATTAAAGTCACGTAAGGTAAAACGTGAGGAATAATTATAACTCAAAGAAGTGGAGTTTTGGGATTTAGGTGTCCCGCAAACAAGTGGACCTTCTATCACATGTCTGAATTATTTATATATATTTTTATATATTATTATTTATATATATATATATATATATTATATTATATATATATATATATATTTATATATATATATATTATCTTGTTGATACGATGTACGCATCGTTGGCTATATTTGTAAACCCCAAAATGAGGTCGCAGCGATATGGGTTGGAAGAGTGTTACTTCATAGATCACAGCACGAGATAAGAGAACGACCTTTTCATGAGTCGTTTTTTTAAAAATTGATTACATTGGATTAATAGACTTGTTTGTTCAATAGCGAAGCTTAAATTGTTCATCCATGAAAAAGTAAAGATTTTAATGACAGAACAAATATTTCCAAATGTAATCATCAAATCTTTTATAGTAATGACACCTCAAAATGATGACCACCAATGTATCCTTGTTTCTCGTACCTTATTGACCTGAGAAAAACATGCTTTAAAACGTCAACATAAAGTTGGTGAATTCACAGGTTTAGTAAATGTATAAAGTAGGACCACAAGATTTCCAAAGTAAGACATGTAACACATACAATATCTTAAAAGTAATTACGAGTGCACTAAGTTCATGACACCGAAGCTCGACATATATGTATGCAATTTAATGCACTAAATGTGCCCATGTAGATGTTCAACCCGCAACATCCAAATTGTTCCGACATGTATACGTTCGTTGTTTCAGTACCTCCGAAACTGATGAGCGCTACTCACCCGAACGGGGATGTCAATCCCAAATAGATCTATTCATAACATTCGCGCTCGCTAACTAGCAATTGACAGTTCATGATGGTGGGCAATAGTGGGTTTAGCTACTTAGGCCAACTCGTAATATGTTTAAAAGAGTACTTGCGTCCAAATGTAAAACAATGCATGTTTCTCACCCCAAAGTTGCAAAACAATATAGTTGTATAAAAGCGGGGCTATGAACTCACCGTAAGTTGATGTGTTTGATTATCTAATCAAGTAATGAATCGCTCTGGCATTTGAATGCACTAATTAAATTATAGGCCGTATGAGTATAATGTATTTCATATAAATAAAACATCACATGTTGTATAGCTACACCACCACCTAATAGTTTTTATTAATTATTTAAAAGTTAAAAATAATAATTAACTCGTACTTTGTTAAATTAAAGTATATATTTGTACTCGTAACGAAAATATTGTTTTTGTTTACTAACGTATCATTTGTAAAAATGTATGATTTAATAATGATATTTTATTATTAAATTAATTGTTTTATAAAAGATTGTATAAAAATTAAAAGTAAATGTGCTGCGACGTTTAAAATTCACAGCTTTTGCGTTACGTCTTCGTTTTACTTCGTTTTTTATGTCCACGTCTTCGTATTAAAATAATTTAACAAAACATCATATTTATAAAGTTTAACCCACTGATGAATAGTAACTTTTACTATTCATCACAGTTTATATAAACTATTTTATAAAACTAATTATATATAACTTGTTTAAATCATAATTCGTTCGTTATAGTTCCGTTTCTCGAGATCCTTATGTCCTTGGATTAGTATTAAGAAAATTTTTCAAAATATTAATTATTAAAATTTTAAATCCCTGCATGAACAGTTGTATTTACTATTCACAGCAGTTAATAAAAATTGTTTTTATACAATTAATTACATATAACTTGTAAATTACGTAATTTGTTCGTTATAATTCCGTTTTTCGAGTTCTTTATGTCTGTGGGTTCGTATTAAGGAAAATTATCAAAATATTATATTTATACAATTTATACCCCTCGATGACGTATTTTTTACTGTTCTCACAAACTTATAAAATATTTTTATAAAGTTTAATTATATATAACTTGTAAAATTCCATACATAGTTCGTTATAATCCCGTTTTTCGAGTTCACCTTTACATGCTCACGAATCCTTGTAAGGAGCACTTATTTTTATAAAATTAAAACAATGGGTATTTAGTTCGATTCCAATAGTGTGTTCATATATATTAGGGTTTCTAATTTATAAGTTAGTTTACAGCATTTTATTTAAGAACCTTGCCACATTATTTTACAAGTGTTTTGTACGTATAAATTAACATGTGATTTAGTCCTTCTAAACTGTCCCATGTAATTTGTCAAATGAATCATCAAATACTTTAAATGACTTAAAAATAAAACTAGGTGGTGATTAACTTACACAACAAGTATGTACAGAATAGAAAATTAATGAATGAACATAGAATACTTTAAATAGACCTTATAGAAGATGAGTGGGATGATGAACACAATATGTAAACCCCAATCAAGCCCTCAAAATCAAAACCCTAATTAAGAAAACCCTAAATAAGTTTTCTTGATAAATCCTTGTTAAACCCGAATCCAAGCTTCCCAACACCTTGAGTAGTCTTAGGTAACCTTAGATTGAACACTTGAATGCTTGGGAATACTGGTGCAAAATTAAAATGAAAACCCTAAATTATAAAAGGGTTGCTTGCCGTAGGGGTTTTGAGCACAAAGATAGAGGGTTTTTGTGCTTTGGTTTTGCTTGTATGATTGTGTAAGAGATATAATGTGAAACCTAGGGCTTTATACTTTAAAGAAAGTGGTGTAAAAGAAAACCACCTAAGTGAACCCTGGGAGTGTATTGTGGTAAAGGACAAGGTCAATGACTCTATCCTCCCTATGTACATCCACGGTGAAATGGGGGGGGAGGGGGGAGGTAATTTGACAAAGCCAATCTCTGAACCATGAGTTAGGGTACTTAATGTAAGGTTACAAAGTTGTAAGAAAGGCTTGATAGGATTTTAAATGAATTTATTTCATGTATAAAAGTCTCATTATCCGGTTTAGGGGATTTATTGTGAGAAAAATAATTAAATTTTGAGTATTGGGTATATAATCGGTGGTATTTGTTTAAGTGTAGTAGGTAAGGGTGCTTTCGGGTACGATCCGATGTAATTTATTGCGAAACGTAAGCAGTTTACGTAACCAAGAAAATAAATTTTGAAAAGTTATAAATTATACTACTAATTATCATATTAACACTTGCTTGATGTAAACTTTTAATTGTTTGGTGTCCGGTTTACATTGATCGTTTTGATTTTAGTTTACGCGATTTGACTATAAGGATAATAATTAAAAGCGAACGCGTAAAACTCTAAAAATAAATAATGGAATTTATTAAAGTTGTAAATAACCTGAAAATGAGAAATGTTACAGTCTCCACCCGTTAGGAGAGCCTTGTCCCAAGGCTCAAGATGCAACATTCTTCGAGGGTGCGGTTTTTGTGAAGAGGTGCGGATACTTTTCTCGGAACTGATCTTCGCGTTCCCACGTGAACTCAGGACCTCTCTTGGAGTTCCATCGAACTTTGATGATGGGAATACGACTTCGCCTTAACTTCCTGACTTCACGATCCAAGATTTCCACTGGTTCTTCAACAAAGTGGAGTTTATCATCAATGTGTATTTCATCTAACGGAACTGCCAATGGCTCGTCAGATAAACACTTCTTTAGATTGGATACATGAAATGTGCTATGAACCCTGCTTAACTGTTGAGGTAGTTCGAGTCTATAAGCAACGGTTCCCACTTTGGCTAACACCTTGAAAGGTCCGATATACCTCGGGTTCAACTTTCCCCGTTTTCCAAAACGTACGACCCCTTTCCAAGGTGATACCTTTAACATAACTCGATCACCAACCTGAAACTCTAAAGGCTTACGCCTCACATCGGCGTAACTCTTTTGGCGATCACGAGCAGCTTGCATTCTGTGCTTAATTTGGACAATCTTCTCGGTTGTTTCATGAACAAGTTCTGGACCGGTGAGCCGAGCATCTCCGACCTTAGCCCAATACACAGGTGACCGATACTTTCGACCATAAAGTGCCTCGAATGGGGCAGCTTTAATACTAGCATGATAACTATTGTTGTACGAGAATTCAATCAGTGGTAAGTGTCCTTCCCAACCATTCCCAAAGTCTATCACACAAGCGCGTAACATATCTTTAAGAGTTTGAATGGTTCTTTCGCTTTGTCCATCAGTCTTCGGATGATGTACCGTACTCATATCCAGCCGAGTACCCATAGCTTTCTGAAATGACCTCCAGAAATTTAACGTAAACCAGGGGTCACGATTGCAAATGATCAAGACTGGTATCCCATGCTTTGTGACCACTTCTTTCAAGTATAGTCTTGCTATTTTGTCCATAGGGTCAGTTTCCCTCATCGGTAAGAAGTGTGCAGACTTAGTGAGTCGGTCTACAATTACCCATATGGTGTCGTTTCCACTTTGCGTTCTTAGGGGTTTGGTGACAAAATCCATAGTGATATTTTCCCACTTCCATTGAGGGATCGCTGGCTGTACCAGTAGGCCAGATGGTTTTTGGTGTTTGGCTTTGACTCTTAAACACGTCAAACACTTGCTAACATAGGTGGCAATGTCAGCTTTCATGTTAGGCCACCAGTATAGTTGCTTCATGTCTTGATACATCTTATCGGAACTCGGGTGAACAGAATACTTCGACTTGTGAGACTCATGCATAATCAGAGTCCTTAGGTCACCGTAGCGTGGCAACCAACTTCTGTTGTTCAGACACAATGTTCGGTCCGCACGCGGTTCCAACTTCTGCTTTATTGACTGAAAAAGCTGCTTCTTCTTTGTCACCCTAATCAAACTTGAGCCCCTTTTTTTTAGTAAGCTTGGCTATTGACTTGGCGATCTTTGGGAATCCCTTAATGAATCTTTGGTAATAACCAGCAAAATCTAAAAAGTGATGAATCTCCTTTGCAGTTTTAGGAGATGCCCCTTTCTTCAATAGATTCGATTTTTAGTGGGATCCAGGTGAATACCCTGACTGTCCATCTCGTGAACAAGGAACTATACTTTAGGAATCCAAATTTCTCATTTAGAGAGTTTGGCATACAACTGTTCCTCCTTAAGCATCTCCAAGGTTAAGTTGTGATGTTCTTCATGCTCTTGCTTTCTCTTTCGAGTATATCATAATATCGTCAATAAGGTCAATCACGAATTTATCCAAATATAGTTTGCACACCCGATTCATGAGATACATAAATGTAGCAGGTGCGTTAGTCAAACCAAATGGCATAACTTGAAATTCATAATGTCCATATCAAGTTTTGAACATGGTCTTTGAAATGTCTTCTTCCCCAACCCTTAGTTGATACTAACCCGATCTCATGTCGATCTCCGAGTAGACACTCGATCCTCGTATACGTCACCCAAGATTTTTCATCCTTGGTATTTTCCTCCTTAGTTGTCTCAACTTAATCGTTCAAGTTTCAAATTTATTGTGGTGAATAAGGTTTAAACCCGAATGGTCTTATTCATTCCTTTCGACTTAAAGCGTTAGTTATAACCTTCTCCTCTCTAGGGTGATAACGGACTTCATACCTATGATGGCCTTACAAAGGCTAAGTTTCATGGCATTTTGTCAACGTTGGATGGGCGATTCAGTAAATTCTCTAATAGCGAGCAATTTGATGGCAAATTGTCTTAGGGAAACTAATGATGCGTCTTGGCTTTTCGAGACAGGATTTAGTGTAAGATTTTGTTAACTTTCAACATTGAGATGGCGTAAGGGTCTTCTTAGTTGCTATGATTACTAACTTAGTTTCTTGTGTCAAACACGTTTATATCAATACGTATACAAAACTTGATATAAATAGGAAATTAGTTGTTGACAAAAGTTTTATGGTGACTATTCTTAGCATGGCATGGTCCTTCCTGAATTATACATAGGTGATCAGGCTATGTATATTTGAGGGCTAACGATGCGATGCTCATTTTCGTCAAAATTATGTTATGCATAAATAAGTATCAAAGAGTTTTATAAGATGCCAAAATAATTCACAAGGTGGATGTATGGTTGTTGATAAAATGAAAATAAAATGGTTTGCGAGAAATCGTATGATGGTTTATATGACGATAGCTAAATGACTTATGGGATGACAATAAAGTAATTTATGTGATGAAAAATGGTTTCGTAAGGTAAGGACAAGGTAATTCATAAAGTGTTAGTAACGTAGCTTTTGAGATGTTTGCAAAATAGTATATATGATATCAAGAAGGTACTTCACAAGATGATGGTGAGGGAATAAGAAAAATAATGATAGTAACCTTGTTTATAAGGTAATGACGAACTAGTCTTTAGTTTACAAAGTATTAATTGAGTGGTTTACAAGTGATGGTAAATTTGTTTATAAAACACAAGTGAAATAATTTATAAATGTTGGCAAAAGTTTTATAAGGTGATGGTAAAACATTTTTTTTTGGTAATACCGAAATAGGTTATTAGGTAACTGTAAAATGGTTTATGCGATGGTAAGAACATAGTTAATAAGGTGGTATCTTATTAGATGATAGTAAAATAGTCTATTACAACAGTAAAATAGTTTTCAAAGTGATAGTAAAACAATTTATAAAATGCGTATTTATAACCCGATAGTGAACTGATTTATTTATGATAGTAAGACAGATTATTACAATAGTGGAATTGTTTACAAGGCGACTGTGGAATAGTTTATAGAACTTTAGTTTATCGACGATGGTAAAACAGTTTGCCAATCATAGTAAAATGGTTTATAAAATGATAGTTTATTAATCGATAACCGGGTAGTTTGTTAAATGGCATCAGCTTTGTTCATGTGACGACACTAAAATCGTTTATGAGATGATAACAAAATAGTTTCCAAAGGAATCACGTGACAGTTCATAATGTAATTGTAAGGAGTTTATGTTGAGGTAACAAATTATTTATGAATGGATAACAAGATAGTTTTGAAAATTGACCATGGAAATAGTTTATGAGGGATAGCGAAATAGTTTAGTGTGTGATAGTGATGTGTTTCATAAAATCATGATGTTTTAGTAAGTGGTTTGCATGAATACATAGGGAGTTGAAATAAAATTGATGAAGTTTTCATAATATCATAATTTGATAGATAATTTAAATCATCCACGCGTACAACGAAATTCAAAAGAAAGTACAATACAATTTCCTATTGGAATTAAAGTCTACGAGAGTTTCCGCTTATGGTTCACTAGGCACTACAAGAGGGTTTCTCTCTAAGCATGGACATTATTTGCTACGACACTTGAGCCTCTGAGAGCTTTTTCTTTCTGGTACTCGTTTATACGTTTCTGAAATTTCCACTTTGAACAATCACTCTTGAAATGTCCTAGTATTCCACACTTATAACAGATAACTTTAGCTTTCTGTTTTGTCATTGAGGGGCTTTGTTTTACTCTGAGGACTGGGGTCCTACAATGTCTAGTTTGATGACCCAACCGTTTGTAATTTCCACATTTTCCTGCACACAAGCCAGTGTGGTGGAACATGCACTTGTTACACAATGGTTGTTTTCCAGCATAGCCTTTCTTGTTGCTCAGCCCGACAGCATGTGCTTTAATCGCCTTAGGTTCTTTGTTTTGTTGTTGGCTAGAGCTTCCCTTGCGGTCATCTTTCCACTTCCTCTTGTCGTTAGTATCCTCTGCTATCTTTCCTTCCTGTTGTTTGATCTGGTTCGTTGACTCGCGAGCCATGCGGGTCTTTGTCTCATAGATAACAATAGTCTCGATAGCATTAGCCACTCGCTGGGCTATAATCTGTTCGACTTCCGCAAAACTCATCCCTTGCTTTGTGGTTGTCATTGTTTCCTGAAGGTCGCACGGAATAAAATGTATGTGAGATTTCATCCAAGGTAAAATCATGATACTCCATGATCACAACATATATATAAAGTGAGATCACGTCATGCAGAGGTATAAGGTGAGAGCAACCATGGCATAAATAAATCGACAGCATACAGTAGCATGTTCATAACCAACAATGTAGATTAATACTTAATACATCGTTTTACCTGAATAAAAGAGTACAAGCTTTTCATTAATGCTACCAACTGAGTGTTACTCAAGTTTAGTGGGATACAATACAAATGGAGCTACACTGACTAATCTATCTGTCTATGGGCCAGAGTACCTCTCAGGGTTCCAGATGCTAGCCTATATGTTATCCCCAAGTGGCTTAATATGTTGTGGTGGTGGTAGTGATGGAGAGAGTGGTCTAGATCTCTTACGAGATGAAGGTGGTAAATCTGATGAAAGTAGTGGATATCGGTAGGTGACGGTGGTACGGGTCTCATGGGTGAGGTAGTACTCTCATTGTTAGAATCAGATATGATGACAAACGGAGTGAATACTTTGGCACGTGGTGTAGTAGTAGCAAGAAAGAAAAATGTAGGACAAGGTGTGGTCGTGGCGTTGTGACAATTCAGGGCTTTATGTAAGTATAGTATGTAAGATAAACGTGACATGGCGAAATGGCATGCATCATGGTATGAATGGGCGATGGTATGAATGAGTGATGGTATAATATTATATAAGATAGATTAATGTCTAGATAATGTTTAGGACATACGAGTTTATAGCATACTTTGTCCTAAGAGATGCTCTAGTATTTATATAATAACTCTTATATAAACAAGTGTAAAATATACGCAAGGTAGGGTAGGTATATATACATGATAAGGTATGTACGTATATAAATTACGTAAGCATTTAGTATAATTAACAAATGCAACTCAATAGTGTATGTGTCCCGTGAAAAACTTTTGTATGATGCAATGTTTGAAAATGGTTATAGTCCAAGTAAAAAAAAACATTTGACCTGGTTCTCTATAACCTAGGCTCTTGATGCCAATCTGTAACACCCCCAAAATGGGTCGCAGCGGAATATGGGTTGGAGAGTGTTACTTCATAGATCAACAGCACGAGATATGAGAACTCAGGAACATCAGTCCTGTGGGAAGTGGATGGAAGTAATAAGGGTGGTGATGCAACTGCAGCTCTCATCCGGATCCCAGCTGCCCTATAGCCTAATGTCCCCTACATTCAGTAGGCTAAGAGGAAGTGGTGAGTGGTTAGGGGTAATGGTGGAGATGCAACAGGTAGTGGTGGTGTAGGTGCGGCAGCATGCTCAGCAATGCGTGCCTCCATGGATGCTGACATTGGTGGCTCAGGTCTGACAGTCTTCCGTGCCCTACGGAGACGTGTCTGGGCAAAGGGGATCCTGATCTGAGGTGGTCTAGGTGTGGGTGCAGACTCATCAGTCTCAAACGCCTCTGTATCCCCAGCTGAGGGAATAGGGTCAACAAGAGGTATAGCCAAAGAGTCGGCCAGAGCTAGGTGCTCCTCCTCCTCGTCGTCATCCTCCTCGTCCTCCAAAGGCTCCTCATCATCATCATCAGTATTGTCATCATTGTCAACACCGGAGGGCTCATCATCTCCATCCCCTCTGTCGGCAGGATAGTCAGCATGCTCCTCGGAGTCCTCCTCCGGATCCTCCTCTGGATCAGAATCAGGTACATAGCCCGGTGATAGGGCTGCGGGTGAGGCATCATCGGGTAGAGGCTGGTCCTCCATGGTGACCTCATCCTATTGATGGAACTAAGTACTCGGGTACTCAGGCTCGTGGAAAAAAAACAATTGTATCTCGAAGGTTGATGGTGGGTGCCAGGACCTATGCAAATATGTCGGAATGAAGGTGCTCAGGTCCAGGCACATAGTCAGGGGATGGTGGGTCTACTGGCTGCATAGGAAGTCCATCGTATCCGTATACGATGACTCGTGGTACACCTCCATCGGGTATCTCCTTATCGGCTCCCCAAAAGACTCTCCCTGGTTCGGAGTCAGTGTACACAGAGGTATAGGTGACAGCGGATGATGCAAAAGACATGACATGCAGAAGTAAATAAAACTTATATAAGTATATTATATAGGACCATCAAAGTATAAATGTTAGTATAATATAAACAAGAAACATATCATGAAACAAATAGCATAACCAACTAATGCAACTCTAATAGTGTAATGTCCCGTGAAAAACATTGTATGAAGCAATTTTGAAAATGGTTATAGTCCAAGTAAAAACATTTGACCTGGTCTCTATACCTAGGCTCTTGATCCAATCTATAACACCCCCAAATGGTCGCAGCGGAATAGGGTATTGGTGAGTTTTACTTCATAGATCAATATCACAGATAAATGAGAACGACCACTATATGAGTCAATTAAAATTGATGGTTCACATTGAATTAAATAGACTTGTTGTTACAGATACCCGAAGCTTAAAAATTTCATCAGTTGAAAAGGTAAAGAATTTAAGACAAAACAAAAAATCCCCAAAATGTAATCATCCAAATCTTTATATAATACACCAAAATGGTAAACCACCAATGTATCCTTTTTCTCGTACCTTATTGACCTAGAAAAAACATGCTTTAAAACGTCAACATAAAGCGTTGGTGAATCTCACAGGTTTAGATAAAATGTATAAAATAGACCCACAAGATTTTCCTATGTAAGACATTTAACACACACAATACTGAAAATAATTATAGAAGTGCACTAAAGCTACATGACACCGAACTCGACATATATGTATGCAATTTAATGCACAAAATGTGCCCGTGTAGATGTTCAAACCAGCAACATCCAAATTGTTCTGACATGTATACGTTCGTTGTTTCAGTACCTCCGAAACTGATGAGCGCTACTCATCCAAACGGGGATGTCAATCCCAAATAGATCTATTCATAACATTCGCACTCGCTAACTAGCAATTGACAGTTCATGATAGTGGGCAATAGTGGGTTTAGCTACTTAGGCCAACTCGTGATTTGTTTAGAAGGGTACTTGCATCCAAATGTAAAACAATGCATGTTTCTCACCCCAAAGATGTAAAACAATATAATTGTGTAAAAGCGGGGCTATGAACTCAACGTAAGTGAATGATTGATTATCTAAATCAAATAAGTGAGTCGTCTCGGCAATTCGAATGCAACCTAATTAATTATAGGTCGTATGAGTATAATGTATTAGCATATAAGTTAAAACAATCACAGGTCGTAATTACACCACCACCTACTGGTTTTTTATAATACTTTAAAGTTAAAACAATACTTAACTCGAATCTTTGTTAAAATGGAAACGTGTGTGTACTTGTATCCGTAAGAAAAATTATTTTTCGTATACTAATGTTCTATTGGAAGAAATATAGGATTAAATGTTTTTCAATGATTACATAATGATAGATTTCATTATGTCTTTTAGTTGTTTTATAAAATAATGTATAAAAGTGAAAATAGTGCGCGTGATTTTTAAAACCACATATCCTTACCGTTTCGACTCTGTTTTATAAGTTTCTTATGTCCATGTCTTCGTATTAAAATAATTTATCAAAACATCATATTTATAAAGTTTAAACCTCTGATGAACAGTAACTTTTACTGTTCATTACAGTTTATAAAAACTATTTTTAATAGGATTTAATTAAAACGTGAGACCTTGTTTAAATCATAACTCGTTCATTATAATTCCGTTTCTCGAGTTCCTTATATCCTTGGATTAGTATTAATAATAATTATCAAAATATCATATTTATAAATTTAAACCCTGATGAACAGTAATATTACTGTATCATAACAGTTTTTTTTATATAATTAATTATAATACACCTTGTTAAAATACGTAACATAGTTCGTTATAATTCCGGTTTTCGAGTATCATTATATCCGTGGTTTCGTATTAAGAAAATTTATCAAAAAAGTATATTATAAAATTTTAAACCTCCGATGAATAAGTATCTTTTACAGTTCATTACAGTTTCTTTATAAAACAGTTTTTAATAATGTTAATTATAAAAATCTTTGTAAAATTGTAACATGTCCGGTATAAAATCCTATTTTTCGAGTTCTTTACATGCTTACGATCCTTGTGAAGAGTACTATTTTTATAAAATATAAAATGTATGGTTTATGGTTCGAATCACAATAGAAGTAATAAAAGTAATTAGGGTTTTTTAATAAGAAAAGTAGTATAATTGATTTTTGTTAAAGACCTTGCACCATATTCAACCAAGTATTATACCGTATATCTAACATTATTAAGACCCCCGTAATGTTCATGTCATTTGTTTCATATGAGATCATAAACACTTTATATAAAACATAAGAAAGAATCTAGGTGGGAGAATTAACTTATACAACAAGCAAGTACAACAATAGAAATAGAATGAATGAACATGGAATACTTTAAATGGAACTTATAGAAGACAAGTAGGATGAAGAACACATATTAAACCCAAACCAAGCCTTCAAAATCAAAACCCTAATCAAGGAAAACCCTAATATTTTTTCTTGATAATACCTTGTAAAAGCCCGAAATCCAAGCTTCCTAACACCTGATAACCTTAGAATATCCCTATAATAAACACTGTGAAATAACCTGGAAATGGCCTTGGATGCAAGATTAAAATGAAACCCTAGCACACAAATAGTATGCCGTGGGGTATTAGAGTAGTGGAAGAGTTTTGTGATTTAATTAGCTTGTATGAAAGAGTATGAGTTAGATAACCTAGGACTTCCTTTTATAGTGCAAGAAAACCCTAAACAACCTTAACATGAAACTAGGGGACTAATGGTGGTTTAAAGGACAAGAGCAAAGAGCTCTCCTCCTCCCTAGGTAAGTTCACGGTTCAAAGGGGGGGGGGAGGGTACTCTTGACAAGCCAATCTTTAGAAACTTGGGTCTAAGGTACATTAGTGTAAGAATTAACATGTGAAGAAAAGGAGTTAATGGAAGTTTTGCATTTCTTTCTTATGTAAACACTCATGTCCGGTTTTAAGGAGTTATAGGTAAACAAAATAAGTAAATTTTGGGTATTGGGTATAATCATGGGTATTTGTTTGAGCGTAGATGGTGTGTGAGTAATAGGAGCTCTTAGGCCAACTCGTAATATGTTTAAAAGAGTACTTGCGTTCAAATGTAAAATGATGCATGTTTCTCACCCCAAAGGTTATAATTTATACTCCTAATAATCGTATAACACTTGCTTGATGTAAATTTTAATTTGTTTGATGTCCGTTTACATTGTACGTTGATTTTTAGTTTACGCGATTTAACTATAAAATAATAATTAAAAGCGAACGCGTAAAACTCTAAAAATAAATAATGAAATTTATTAAAGTTGTAAATAACCTGAAAATGAGAAATGTTACAGGGGTCCAATGAGACTTTGTGAGATCTCACTGACTCCATCATCTTCTTTTGGTTTAGAGACTTCACTTACTCAGTTCCGCCTCATAAAGTGGAGAGACATATACTTTGTCTTCGAAGAACTCTGAAGATGACTCCCAAAATGTTATTCATCCAGGGCCTAAATTTACACTTATGATATTTTGTGTTCAAATCCTAGTCAGAGAATATTGAGTTGTGAATTAGCCCAACAATCTCCCCCTATTTAGGTATACAAATAGCTTAAGGTGGCGTTTGGTTCATGAATTTCAAATTTCGGAATTTCAAATTCTAGGAAATTTTCAATTCTCGAGGATTTGCAAATTTGGAATCTAAAATACTTTCACACGTTTGGTTGGCAGATATTTATAATATTTTTATGTTTGTTATTGAAATTGTTTTTCGTAAGTAATGGAATTACTTTGATTTTAACAAAAACTACAAAAAAAAGTAAAAACGTATAACAAAAACACAAGAGAAATGATGACATCAAATAACGTCTATTTTATAGAATCATTTATCCCATGTTATTAACCCATTTTAAAACATCCCGTGTTTTAGGGTCATTGTACGTCGTTATATAATTCACTATTTATTTTTAGTATTGTACGCGTTTGCTTTTAAATTGAAATCGTTAAGTTAAATCGCGTAAGCTAAAAATTTTCATTCAACGTAAACGGGCATCAAACGATTAAATGTTTACATCAAGCAAGTGTTAGATAATTATTTAGAGTATAATTATTAACTTTGCACATTTTATTTTTATTGGTTACGTAAAGTGTTTACGTTTCGCAATTAAATACATTTAGGCATACCCGGAAGCACCAATACCTATCTATACTCAACCAAATACCCACGATTATAACCAATATCCAAAAATAATATATATTAACATATATATGCATACATATCCGGTTATATAGATAGAAAAACACAAAGTAAAATATCTACAACTTGCTTCTAAACTTACCATTTATTAAACAAAGTTCAAGTAATCTCCTAGCAACTAGTGATTACACACATCAAGTCTTGTAAGAGCCCACTCCCCCCTCCCCTCTTGAGTGTCTTACACAATGGTCATTCAAACATCTAACCATGGTTAAGTTAGCTAGATATTTATGCTACAAATACAAGACTAATGCAAGTGAACTTCACTACTTTATTTTACTAGCAAAATCAACACAAAAAACCCTCCTTGTGCTTTCTAGGCCACGACTCAAAATCAAAGACCATATACATTTGTAGTTTTTGATTTCTCAAGTATTCCAAGTGATCTTACATCATATCTAAGGTATTACAAGAATGTTTAAAGGCTTGGTTAAGTGATTTCAAGGGTTTTGCATAAGGAAGAAGACTAGGGTTTCTAGTTTGAAACTAGGGTTTTATAAGTATTGGAAGCTTGGGTTTATCATCTAAACTAAGGTTTAAATCATATTGTTCATTATCCTACTTCATATTAAGGTCATCTAAAACCCTTAATCTCTTTACATTTGTGATTTTATGCATATATGATGTTTATATAGTTAAATCACCATCTAGGAAACTTATTTACTTGAAAAATGGATTTTTACTTTTGATCATAGTTTGATACACTTGTTATATGTTATATTGATGATAATACCATGTTGGAAGGGAAGTATAAGTATTGTACAAGTGTGGTTTGGTTTATAAAAAGTATATATAAACTAGTTACCTAAAAAGTGTACTTATTAAATATCATGAACAAATGGGTATGTAGACTTGTTAATCTTATTATCATGGATAATATTTGGACAAATGATAGTCTAAGGACCCTAAGTATGTAATACATAGGGAGTTAAGTGTTGTAATGGACTTGTAACAAAGTTACTAAACTAAAAAGTTATAAAAACAAGTTTTAAACACTTTTTAACAAAAAAATCAAAACCTACTGTTTGAACCATGAAAATAAAGTATTTATTTTATATTTTTATAAAATACTACATCTCATGACGATTCCGAATCTATAAGAAACTTGAAAATCCGAGCTATAACGAAGAAGATACGTCATTTACAAGTTTACAATAAATAAAAGCTTTTATAAAAATAATTTAAAAAAAATTAATATTTTCCAGGTCTGATATAAATGATTGAGTATTTTTCATAAAAATTACATATTTTTAGGATTCCAAAACCTTAGGAATCATAATTTTTTAATCAATAACGAAGGATTTATGGATTTTTCATGTTTACGCTAATAAATACTTTTATAAAAATTATTTTATAAAAATTATTTTTTACCAGGGGGTTGAAAATACAAAATTGTACATATTTTGATAACTCGTCTTAATACGAAAGCGAAGACATAAAAAACGTACGAAACAGACTTAAAACGCGAAAGTTACGCCATTTTTACTAACGTAATATTTATAAACATTTTTACTTTATAAATATTATTTCTCAAATACAATTAGATGATGATGTAGCTATATAGAATTATATATGGTCTTAGTTAATCAAAATGCTTAGTGCTTATACGACCTATGTTTAATTAGGTTGCATTCAGTCATTACCGTGACGCATTTTCTGTTATTCTGTGATAATCATTAACTCGAGGTGAGTTCATAGCCCCACGTTTTACATTTATAATGATTTACAAGTTTTGGGGTGAGAAACATATGCATGTTTTACAATTGGACGCAAGTGGACATTTTTACATTACGATTACGTGTTTGCCTAAGTAGCAATAACCCTCTAAGCCTATTATCATGAACCGTCAATTACTTGTTGTGAGCGCGAATGTTATAAATAGATCTATTTAGGATTGACATTCCTGTTCGGGTATGTCATTCTCACTGTGCCGGTTTGCCGGACAACGAATGTATACCATGTCAGACATAAGATGTTGCGGGTTAGAACATCATCACGGCCAATGTTGGCAATTTATATTGCTATTCATACATGACGAGCTTCAGTGTCATGAGCTTAGGGAAACGTAATTACATTTTATGATGTTTGCATCTGTTGCATTATCATGGGGAAATCTTGCGGTCCTACATTATACATTTTTCAAACCTATGAATTCACCAACATTATTGTTAACGTTTTAAAGCGATGTTTTCTCAGAAGATCAGTAAGGTACAAGACAAGGGATACATTGGTGGTCGTTATTTTGGAAGTCATGCATTAAAGATTTGGTTGCATTACATTTTGGGGATACATCTGTTATGGACTAAAATCTTTGTATTTTGAACAATGAACAAGTGAAGCTTCGGGCTTTTGTAACACATACTTTGTTAAATCCAATGTATCGGTTTTAAACGACTTTTTGGTCGTTCTTATATATATCTTGTGTTATTGATCTATGAAGTATCACCCTTCAACCCATATTCCGCTGCGACCCAATTTGGGGGTGTTACAGATTGGTATCAGAGCCAAGGTTATAGAGAACCAGGTCAAATGTTTTTGCTGGACTATAACTGTTTTCAAACATTGCATTCATACAAAGGGATTTTCACGGGACATACATACACTAGTTGTTGCATTAGTTGGTTGGACTAGATGCATTCATGATTGATATACATGTTATGATATAAATGTATATTACTATAAGAGTCTTATAATAAATACTTATATAAGCTTCTTTTGATTTTCATATATTGTCATGTCAGATACGGAGGATTCCACAGTCACCTACACGGCGGTATCCAATCCATTTGGAGGTATGCCAGACATAGGATCTCCGGGAGTCGATGGACCACCCGTGATGCCTGAGGATCCGTATGCATATATGGTAGCCTCTTTTTAGGCCCCACCATCTCCTGATTATGTGCCTGGCCCTGACGAGCCAGAGCAGGCACCACTTTCACCAGAGTTTGTTCTTGAGCCGGTATACCCGGAATTTATGCCATCGGAGGATGATGTACTCCCAGCTGAGGAGCAGCCACTGCCTGCTGCTGTCTCACCTACTGTTGACTCACCAGGATACATTGCAAACTCCAATCCAGAGGACGATGAGGAGGATCCTTAGGAGGACCCCATTGATTATCTTGTCGACGGAGGAGACGATGACGATGATGAAGATAAGTCATCCGATGATGACGAGGATGATGATGATAATGTTGAGGAGGACGAGGATGAGGAAGAGGAGGAGCACCCCGCTCTGGCCGAATCTGTCCCACCACATGTACACCATGTTACTGCTAGGATGTCTATCTTAGATGAGCCACCTACACCATTTTGGTCTGAGGCAGAGATTGCCAGACTTCTTGCCATACCATCACCTCCACCATCACCACTCTCCCCATGGTCATCACCACTACCTCAAATTCCCTCACCACCACTACCAGTATCACCACCATTTCCAGTATCACCACCTTTACCTGTATCACCTCCACCACTACCTGCTAGTCCTACTTATCCATTGGGATTTAGAGCTGCTATGATCCGGCAGAGGGCCGAGTCACCATCCACTTCTCATTCATTACCACTACCACCACCTATCATACTCTCACATACCAGGGCATTTGTGGCTATGATGAGAGTTGTTGCACCATCTACCTATATCTTAGCATCTTGATCAAAGACACTACCATCAGGGACACCACCACTTCTACCTATACCGTTACTGATGTGCGGTTGTCATGGGACTTCTACATGAGAAGTTTTACAACTCCTTAGGCAGTGCACCTAATCGTTGTAGTGTATTATGGGCAAGACTCGGGATTATTTATCGTTCACTCGAGGAATAGGTTGGGAAGGCTTGATCATAGTCTAACAGAATTCTAGAGGTTGAGGGAAGATTATTTTTGTATTTTTGTATTTTATGGAAAGCAGGTAAATCATATAATTGAGAGAGGTTTGGTTTTATCTATTAAACTAAATAATAATCTAAACTAATGGTGATAATAATAAAATAAAAGATTGTGTCTATTTAATCATGTATTACTGCCTAGATTGCTTCTCCTAGTGTTGTTGCCTTGTCACACTTGTGATGATCTATGTAATTATTTCCTAAAGCATGAATGAATTACACCAACCCGCCGTCTACTTAGTATGCCGCTAGAGCAACGCACATGCAAGGTAGTATGAAGACTATTACACGGCCCCTAAGAGTTTACTAAGTGCATATAAAATACATTAAAAGTGGATCAACCATATTAGGGGGCAATGTAGTATGAAGACTATTACCTGATGGTACCCTTTTTACACAATCACGTTTCCCTAGACATATCAACAGCGATTATTGACAGAAAGCTGGTTTTCTAAGACCTAACGTGCATATCCATCACAAGAAGCAACATCACTAAGATCTACATTCTAGGTTTCATACAATCATAAATAAACACAATAGGAGGTTTAGCCAAGCATGTTAAAGATAAAGCAAGAACAATATATCAAACAACACATAGACATATTGAATGATTAAGTAAACCTTACTTGATTAAAACATGAAGTGGAAGAGGTACAATAGTGTTTTTAGTCCCTAAAATCGTCTCCTATAGCTTCTAAATGAACTAGGGTTCGTACCCTCTTTTTATTCTAAAGTTACACACTCAAAACCCTAAGTTCAGGTTTGTATATATAAGAAAATCAACGCGACGGCGTCACGTTTTAATCGTGACGCCGTCATAAAATGAATCTTCTAGATCTTCGTTTGAGTCGGTGCGGGCTGACGCCATCTTGAAATATGTAACGTCGTCACTTGATGAGTTATGACGGCGTTGTGTATGGTTTGTGACGCCGTCTCCAGACTCTGTGAGCACAAATCTTCAAGAGTCTTGGTGTTGGTTTGTAATCTCGTCCGTTTCTTCTCCAAATGAGCCCAAGTCACGTGTAATTCATCCAAATGTCTTCTAAATGAGAAATACCTGAAAAGGAACGATTAAGTACCTATTTTGGGCATAAACACATGATTTTGGGGGTTAAATGACCCTAAAAAGTGTATAAAATGACACCTCATCAGTTACCTACACCATCACCACCTTTGCTTTTACCCTCTACAGATCGTAGAGCGGACATGCCTGAGGTTTGTTTACCACCTTAGAAGTGGTTATGTATTGCTCTTGGTTCTAGTTACGAGGTCGGAGAGAGCTTGTCAAAAAGAGCCACCAGATCAACACCGACTGCAATAGCCGCCACCACATCTGTCACTAATGCCCAGCTTCAGTCAATGATTGATCAAGGCGTGTCGGAACCCAAAATCACTTACACTTCATTATTGAAACAAGAAAATAAGATGAGAAGATATGGAAGAATTGTAGAGAGAAGTTAGAGAGAGAAAGGTAGAGAGAAGAAAAAGGATGGCTGATTACTTTGCAACTACATTGAGAAATTATCAAGAACCAACCCCCTCTCACATACTTGGAGAGGGGTATTTATAGTTTATACCAAGAGGCTTCTTGCTTGGTATTTTACGGGCCGGCTTGGGATTTATTGGGCTTTTGCCGTTAACACGTGACGGTTAGATTACATTTAAGGGCCAGTTTACCCGTCTAGCCTAATACAACGTTATTATTTTTAGTGACCGGGACTAAGATAATTAATGGAACGAACTTCCATTGTTCGAATCATTATTTTGAGGGCTAACTCAATATTCCCGAAGTGAGTTCCTATTGTGAACTCCCTTCATAGATCAATGAGATTGTTTTGGTCGTTATGTCTGTAGTCCTTGGTCTCTGAATATAGTTGTAGGCTTGTTATTCTATGCTTTGTGATCTTTGATCTTGTGCCTTTGTCATTGTCTTATGACATTAGTCTCTTTTTGTATGGATCTGTATATCATTTTCCTTGTTTTTTTGATCGTCTTTGAACCTTGCGAATCTTGTGTCTTGACAACATGCTTTTTAAATTTACTTTGCATACATCTGAAGCTTGCTAAAATCTCCCCCTAAGACTTGATTTCTGAGGAGTTATCTTTATTATTAGAGTTTAGCGGAAGTTCTTTGTCTTTAAATCTTGAGCTTCATTGATTCTGAATTTGATGCTTATACAATGTCTTTGTGGTTTGAGCGATGAGCATGTGGGTATGAATTCGACTTCAGCGGGAATGAGGCATCACATCTCATCTTTTATGTATTCTAAAATAAAAAAGTATGCAATAAAGCGGGTGACGAATATTGGTCTTTGTCATTGTCCGGATTTGGTTTGATTAACCTCCGGTTCCGTTAGGACCGGGCCCCTCTTTACGTATAAATATGTACTGCTGATCAGGTAGATTCAAAGAATCTCTTGACAGGGTTTCCAGGCTAAAGGTACGGGTCTTCTATCACAGAATGTATTTGATTTACCATGCTTGCATTGTTCTCATTACGGAAAGTCTCAATAGCAGACACCTACGGTAAGAGTGGATCAGATAGTTACTATCTTTCTGATTATGCCCGTCTATTTCATTTCCTAGAACAAGTGTGAATTCACATTGAGAAGATCGCACCATGTTTACTTTCCAGTTGAAAAAGTTTGATTCATATAGATCTCGATCAAGTACTACGTTGTGCTTGTTGTGATGATCACTGGAAGGATTTCCATTCGTCATTGTGAATACTAAGGTGATCACTCTGAATGTTCTGGCAAAATATAAGGATAATGCATAGGACTATTGGTAACAGATTGTGAATTTATGATGTTCGCAACAAGTGTTTGTCTTGTTATGTGTCCTAAATGAGATTTATTTGGTATGATCTCTTGGCTCTAGACTCGATTAGTTTGCGTTTTGGTTTTTAGTAATCGGCGGCTGGAGCGGACAGGCCAACTATTTCAATATTTAACTAACTCGGTAATGAGAAAGTCAATAGAAGTCGTGTGTTATCTCCGTGACAAAATGAGGACATGTTTACTCTTTTGTGAGACCGAATGGCTGGAGAAGGGATTTGTGCATTGCATCTTGGGTCATGATGTCGTTTCAATGTCAGCAATCAACATTGTGATTTGACTGCTATTGTATTGACGGTTTCTGCCTAAGTGTGTGGCGGGCTCTCTTTCTTAGTCCTTTATCATACATCTTTTTTTAATTCTTCAACCCTTCAATTGCTTACCAAGACGTCATTCACTAACCCCTTGTTGTGATTTGTTACAGTGGTAGCTCAATCTTAGTCGGCATTCCTTCCTTATACAAATCATCTCCAATCATTACCTAAGGGACTGTATTTCTAACTATGGATTGTTCCTGGGTAGATTCTCCGGTTTGGTTGGATCATAGGACCAAATTCCGAACCTATCTTATGTCTTCAGAATCGTCGTGAAATAAGATGTTGTAGGGTATGAGATCGTAACCATAAAACCTTTTTCGAATAGCCTTTGTGTCTTTGGATCACATTGTATTTACATTTTCTACCTTATTTTATATTATAGACACTTTGATTTGAATTTACTGTGTGATTAAAATTTGTCTTGAAAAGGCCATGGGGAAAAACGTTGAAGCTTAGCATGAATTATTTGGAACTGTGTCATCTTGCTCCCCCTCAATTTTACTTATGGTTTGACACCAAAAACTATTGGTACCAAGTTGTAAAATCGATATAAAATTGAGGTTGAACACTTAGTCATCTTATAACGATCATTCTATTGAATTGTCATCATTATCTTGTTGTTATTAAGAGACTTTTTGGGAATGGTTTGAATACATAAGAATGGTCGTGAGATGATGTATCCAAACTCATTAAACTTTGTTTTTCGAAAAACTCCCCCTTGAAAGATGGAGTGTTGAACACACAATTTTTACGATTATGAATCGTCAGAATGAGTAATTCTTGATAAAATGTGATCAATATTTTTGAACAACATCATGTTAGTAGACTTCTCTTCCACTCTAAGGGTAAGCGCACTTATGCGTACACTGTCCTTTTTCTTGAGCTTAAAACTTTGAATGTCTTGTAAGAACAGCTCAGACGAGAAAACGTTGAATTTCTCGTTGTTAGGTATAAGTTATCTTCTTAGATAACTTTCCTTTATTGAGTCCGGGTTAGTACTGATATTTGTACATAAGCCATGAGAACCTTAGAAAATGACATGTTTTGGAAAACTTTTGAAACTCCTTGTTCGACTTCGTTTACACGCCCGCCGCAACCCTGTCGATCTTATAACTTTTCTAGGTACGTAAATTGTTATCGATCCAGAGGACATGTCAGAAGAATATTTTTTTTGAAACATTTTCTAATTTTGTTTTTATTTTGTATTTTTACTTTTGAAATTTTTTATTTTTGTTATTTTTTTTTCTCATAAAAATATGTACATGTTGATGTTTGATGAAGTATCAGCAGGATTCTTTTGTCAGATCCTCCAGTTCTGCTGGAGTCAAACTCTCATACCAATTCGCCTGCAAGATACTGAAACCCTTTCTTCAGAAGGGCTTTAGTATACATGTCAAGCCAGTTGGTATTCAGTTCTGACAAAGTATAGTTCTATTATTACGTCTATCAACTGTTTCT
Source organism: Tanacetum coccineum (assembly GCA_026074375.1). Taxonomy (NCBI): domain Eukaryota; kingdom Viridiplantae; phylum Streptophyta; class Magnoliopsida; order Asterales; family Asteraceae; genus Tanacetum; species Tanacetum coccineum. Next base: position 16,685 of record BQNB010037827.1, on the reverse strand, counting down.
TTGATGAACATGATTAAACGAGTATGGATGTGCTTGGTACGGAGTGTTGTCGGGTTGCATGAGAGTGCTTTGCTGACTGAGAATCAACAATTAAACGGTATTTGTTGTAGGTGAAAGGCCTTAATTGAAGTGTGTCACGGCATCCATTACTTGAGCACAACTTGCAGTTAAGCCAGTATTCAGCCTTCTGCTGATGACTTTGCCAGTCAGTCCTGCTTCTTTGAAATCCAGACTGACTAACGTATCACCTAGGGATACTTTTTTCCTCCAGAAGTGGCTTTTGCGAGTATCAGGAACCGCATGATCGGCAGCTGAAATAAGCTGTAGTTCAAAGCCGAGAACCTTCGGATACCAGAGTCCCATGTGAATGTACCTCTTAAGTATCGGAAGTTCATTTTAACCTCTTGGAGGTGTTGTTCAGTCGGTCTTGCTTGATATCTTGACAATAACATACGCTTGGCACATATGTCATGTCTCTAGTGTAGATACATGAGTGACCCGATTTTTTGCTAGGTAGTCAGTTTGTCTACGGGTTACCAATCAGTATGCATTAATTCTAGGTTTTTCGTAGCCATGGGTGTACTAATGCTTTGTCCTTTTTTCCCATTACCATGTTTTTTCAGAATTTTAACGAGGTATTGCCTGATTGAATAAAAATTACCTCGTGGGGTTTTGGTGGATCTGACGTCCTAAAAAGAATTTCATTTCCCCATTAAGGACAATCTCACATCTATTTTGCATTAGTTTTTCAAAACGTTTGAGAAGTTATGGTTTGTGAACCAAAAATAATGTCATCAACGTAATTTGCACTAGTAGAATGTCTTCCGTATTTTATGTGAATAGAGTGGGTCATTGATACCTTTAGTATAAACCGTTGGTAAAATCAGGAATTTTGAGAGTTCATCCTCCAGGCTCTGGAGCTTGTTTCAATCCATTTGAGCTTTCCTTAGACGGTACACTTGTCTGGATGATTCGGATTCGCAATGATCCGTCTGGTTGTGTAACATAAACTCCTCCTTTAATGGACTCCATATAGAATGCCGTTTTCACGTCAATGGTAAATTGAAAAGACTTGTGTGCAGCATATGCGACAAGTATACTGACCAGCCTCAAGCGAGTAATGGAGCAATGATTCGTCGAAATCAATACCCTCTTCTTGAGATAACCCTTGGCTACAAGTCTGATTTGTTGAGAATTACAGTTTGGTCTTCATTCTTTTTGTTTTTTCCATAACACTTTTGTTGATTACGTTACTTCCAAAAGGTTTGTCAACGAGTTCCCAGATTGTAGTCTGTCAAATCTGATGATGTTCATCCTGCTTGCTTCGATACATGCTGATCGGCCATTGCTTCCTTAATGTTTTTCGGTTCAACAATACTACGCGTGAGTGAGAACATAACATTTCAGGATCGGTTGCAAGTTGTCTTCTTGTGTGCACTGGCTTGGTGGATTTCCACGACTTGAGATAATGGGTGATCTTTTGTCCATCGATATTCAGAATCGACGAGGTTGATTGACGGCTTGCACATTTGATTTTTCAATATTCGTGAGGGAAGAATCACAATTTCTTGGTACGGTGTACAGAAAGGATTTGTAAAATTCTACTTGATTATCGGTGTTTTTCCTCAGCCATTGAGTATTTTCAGGAGTTGATGGTTTGTTGTGGTTGAATATTCGTTGAAGGGTGTGTGTCTTGTGGAACAGAATTATCAGTGGGAGAAGAAGACTTGTTGACACGATAAGCACCATCATTGAAAAATTCATCGTACAAAGGACCAAAAAGAAGATCCAACTCCTGTTGTGATGGAACTGTTGTATCTGCTGAAGGAGAAACATTTTGTAATTCTGGTGCGGGGTCAGGGTTGTCATAATCTGACGCCTTTTGTCGTTGGGGAACGAGGCCTGAAGTGTCATTAGCAACAGACGTCTCTACTTATTCATCAGATGAAAATTCCGTGAAGCCCTGGTTTCTCAGATATCAGTCTTTTCAGCAACCAAACTCGGAGTCCTTCCTTTTTAGGATTGAAAGATGTACCTGCACTTATGTTAAGAGTACCTGCACTGACCTCAAGAGTTTGTTCGCATTCATATTGGTTAGTGATATCCTCATTTGAACCATTTTGGGGTTCACTGTCAACCTTGGTTGTGCTGGAAGTGAATATCTTTCCAGTTGGAACCCACCTAAGACCAACTGTCTTGAAAATTTTACCCGTCGGTTTCCACCTAAGACAAGATCTAGGAGTCATTGTTTTCTCATGAACAACGGAAGTCTTTTTGATTGAAGACATGTGTCTTTTTGGGATCTGTCTTTCTGGTTTCTTTGCAAAACTTATTTGTTCTACGGGTTTGTTTCTGTTCGTTGTCTTATTGGATGGAACCTTAGCACGTGAGTTGACTTCATTCAGGAATTTTGTTACACAAGAATCATGATTGGCATTAAAGACACATTTCTGACATGTTGAGCAAACAAAATGTTTGTAGTCAGAAAAACTTCTAGAATTCCTAGAGTGTTCTGCTATGGGCACAGTCTTTGTCGTGACGCAACTACTCTTAGGCCAATTCCTAGACTTTTGGTTATTGATCCTAGGTTTTGGTTTGCTACCATTTGCTGTGCTTTGTGATCTAGCAGAAGGCATCACACTAGGTTCTGAATTCCTACAGCTTTCTTGTGTCTTTTTCTTAGCTTCCTCTAGGTAGTGATTATGAACCATGTCATTTGAGCTATACCTAGATGAGCCAGGTGCAATCATGTGATGAGGTTTTGCAACAACATATTCTCTTTCCTTAGGCAAATAATGTGTAGTGACTGGTTTTGACAAATCGTTATTGGTAATCAAACTTGGGAGGCAAACCGTTGCTTTGAAAGACTAGGTCGTTCAGACTTAAACGCAGTCGGTTGTCTAACAACTGATTGGTTTCTACGTGGTTGTAAAGCCGGTTTCCCTAAGATTGACGATTTTGCAAACTTAGTATTCACACTATTTCCTGTTAATTTCCTTAACTCATTTTTTAATGCTGCAATTGCAAACCCTTTTTCCTGAAGTTGAGCTTTGAAGTCATCATTTTTTGCAATCAAAGAAGTTTTGTGTTCTTGGTCTTAGGCTCTCGTTGTCTGTAGAATCATTACCATTCTCTTTGTAAATGTTTTTCAAAGTTCATTTTCCTAAGTAACTAGCCACTTTATGTTCCCAATTCAGATGTTTATTGTTTCATATTACATCTGTGTCATGTTTAACTTTGGCTACTATTACTTTTTACTTTCAAAAAATTGACATGTTGCACTTTCTTTTATAAACTGATTTTGAGTCAAGATTAAGACTTCAAGGTGCTTCCATTCTTGAAAAAATCTTTTTTGAAATTGGGCACTGTCTTTTTGAGATGAATATTTTAGATTCAAGAGATTGATTTGAGAGGTCATTTGTCTGGTTATCAGTTAATTTAGCCAGTGCAAATGACTTGTGTCATGATCATTGTTCAGCATTCTGGTCAACCTGTCCCTCATTATTGAATTTAGGTTGCTCAGTATGCTGTTGTCCTGTAGCAATGATATTGATTTCAGCAGTTGTTGTACCTCAACCATTGGCTCTTTATCATATATGGGTCTGATATATGCATCATCAGCATGTGCATCATTCCCTGATCTGCTGCTTGTATCCTGCTCTTTGATTCTGTCCCAAGCTTTCTGTGTTTAATCCAAACTAGCATCCACTGGCTTTCCTGGTTTATACATCACTGTGTTGTCTGAATTGTCTTTTCATTCACCAGTCTGTTTATACTCTCGTTTATGCACGTGCTCTTTCATCATCGACTTCTTAACAGATTCCATTGTGTTGGATCAGTGTGTCAACTGAATTATGAATCGTGAGTTGAGTGTTTGTAGAAATTGTTGCGTTCATGTTACATATTCAATCACCCAAATAATAACCGTGACTTGATGAACATCTGAAACTGTGTCTCGAGTACTTTAAAAGAAGCAATGGATCCAATCTCTTGAAATTCTTCTTTGTCAAGTTGCTTTTCTAATTGATCCACGTTTAGGAACATTGTGCCTATAAAAGTTTCAACATCTTGACCAAAGAGTGTTGCAAATGCACGTTTGTGTTTTTTAAATAAGACTCGATTCGAGTTCCTTTTAAGTTATCGGTGTGATAGATGCTTGGGTGTGAATGAAGTTTTACGAAAAAGATACCATGAACTATTCTTTTGCTATGTCTTGAATTGTTGCATTTGTGTTCTACGAATTAGAACACGAAGATAAAGTATCTTTCGTTTCCATTTTACCGTGAATTGTGAAGTGAAAAATGATTTGTAGGATCTTAAGCAGGTAAAGTGATTGTTGTTGTGGATTTGAATCAATTAACGTTCACGGGATTTTACAAATCTTTGATTAAAACCGAGAAAAGAATCGTATCTTTCGCGGGATTTTACAAAATCAAGAAGAAAAACCGTAAAACAAAAATGAATTGATGTTGAAATCGTTGTTGTCGTTGAAGAACTTGAACTTTCGTTAACGATTTGTTGAGCAAAAACGATGAACGGTGAAATTTCTTACAACGAAAGGGCTAAAATTGAAAATTTTGAAAACTAAAATGTAAAACTAAAAAATAACAAAAAAAATTAAAGTTTTAAAAGTGAAACAAAATGAAAAAGTTTAAAAGTAAAAGGTTATATTGAATCTTGTTTAAAAAACAAAGGGTTAAAAGTAAACTAAGTAAAATCTAAATATTAAATATGAATAATGTTTAGAAGTTGAAGGGCTTAACTTGTAAATTTCCACTTTTAGTCAATTAAAATTTTTTTCCCTCCTTACGTCTTCTTCATTTTGAAACATATAAAGATGTAACGATTGAAAATTTTATCATTCGAACTCGATCGGTTATCGTCGGTGAATGCCGAATATACCACGTTGATCGAAACGATGACACGAGCACGATGGTATAAGTCGTAAGTCCCGTCGTTTAACGTCACTCGAAACCGAAAAACCCGAAATACGTTTAAAACGTATAAAATTTTTCTCGTTCGGTCGTCTTTATTTCACTCGTTCGATTCTTGAAGAATGCTCTTGTTCGGTCCTTGAAAGAAAACACTCGATCGATCCTCGAAGAAACTACTCGTTCGATCCTCGAAAATACTACTCGTTCGATCCTCGAAAAGACTACTCGTTCGATCCCTTTAGTTCGATGGTCCTAGTTTGGTTGTCCTAGTTCGATTGGTTATAGCTAGTTCGATCCAAGCTAAAGGCGCTCGTTCGATTCACTCTCGTTCGATGGTTACTAGTTCGATGGTACTCGTTCGATGCTACTCTAGTTCGATGGTTACTTGTTCGATGGTCACTAGTTCGATGGTTACTTGATCGGTTGAGACCAAATATCAAACACTTAGAGTGCACGTTTTCTTTTTTTTCTTTTTCCGAGATCACAAAAATGAGGTTTTAGGGAAGACTATGGTTTTGTTGCCACTTTAGATAAGGAGATTAGACGAGATCCAGAAAGAGATGTAGGTTATGGGATTATAGATACTTAGGATGAGATGCTTGTGGACATGCAGGGGCACCAGCGACTGATGAGACAGAGTTAGGTCGGAGGATGACTAACCATGTTACTACGGTCAGACAGGACACTGATGAGATTTATAGGAGACTGGATGAGGCACAAGCCGGCTCAACTTACTAGGCAGAGATAGGCGCTCTCATGCTTACACTACTTTACTTATGGATAGAGAGGCTAGACTTTCTCGTGAGGCCTGAGGACGGTCGATGGATGCTAGTGACATCGCTCGTTCTGAGGTGAGAGCACTAAGGACTACTGTATTGGCACAACAGACGGAGATTACAGCCTTGCGAGCGGCAAACCACGCTCGACAGGCACAACTGTGGAGACACTAAGACTGATGAGCACACTACAGACACAAGTGACAGCACTTTAGAGTCAGTTGGGACAGCAGGGACCCGCTAGCAGTCCAATACAACCAGAGATACCAGAGGAGGCCGGCAGCAGTTCATAGATTTGGTTATGTTGTAGCTACATTGTATTAGCCTACTAAGTATTACGGGTTAATTCCCAGCTAGTAAGGCTTTAGGTTGTTTATATTTCATTTTGTAACCTAATCGTAGTGATCATTTTGTATCTGAATCGGTCATGTATGTTTCCAGATTATATATGGAAAGGATGTATTATGTCATGTCTGTAATCGAATTTATTATGAATGAATGTCGATTTAGTTATACCACTGTTAATTTCAATTCAGTTGTACATTTCATTGTGTGATGTAATCTCACTTTATTTATTGTGTATATGTCATGTCATGGTTATGATTTTATGAAATCTAATGGGTATTATATTTTCTTGTGATTAAAGAAAATGACACCAAAAAGAACCACTAGATCAACACCAGCCGCAACAACCACCACCACTACCACTATGACCAATGCCCAGCTTAAGGCAATGATCGACCAAGGTGTTACTACCGCTTTGGCAGCACGTGATGGTGACAGAAGCATGAATGGCGACGACAGCCACAATTCGGGAACGGGTGCTAGAAGAAATGAGTGAGCCACTCGTGAGTGCACCTACCCAGACTTCATGAAGTGCCAACCTCTGAATTTCAAGGGCAAGGAAGGAGTTGTTGAATTGACTCAATGGTTTGAGAAGATGGAAACTGTGTTCAGTATAAGCAACTGCTCTGTGGAAAACCAAATCAAGTTTTCCACTTGTACTATTCTTGGAAGTGCTCTAACGTGGTGGAACTTCTACATTAGGACTGTTGGTCATGATGTTGTATATGCAATGACTTGGGCGGACCTGAAAAAGAAGATGACTGATAAGTACTGCCCGAGGACTGAGATTAAGAAGCTCGAGGCTGAGTTGTGGAATTTGAAGGTGAAAGGTACCAACGTGATAGGTTACAACCAACATTTTTAGGAACTAGCATTGTTGTGTGTTAGAATGTTTCCTAAAGAGTCTGACAAGATTGAGAGATATGTTGGTGGTTTGCCCGGAATGATCTACGGAAGTGTAGTAGCATCAAAGCCTAAGACAATGCAAGAGGCAATTGAAATAGCAACTGAGCTGATGGATAAGAAAATCCACACTTTTGCTGAGCGTCAGACTGAGAACAAAAGAAAGCATGATGATAACCAACAACAACAACGACAAGAAAACAAGAGGCAGAACACCGGCAGGGCTTACACTACGGGATCTGGTAAGAAGAATCCATACGAGGGATCTAAGCCCCTATGGGCTAAATGTAATTATCACCACGATGGTCCATGTGCTCCTAATTGCTACAAGTGCAACAGAGTTGGCCATCTGGCCCGCGACTGTAGGAGTCCTGCAAATACTAATGCTAGTAACCATCAGAGGGGCACTAAGGGAGGTCAGAAACCTACTTGCTATGAATGTGGAGCCTAGGGACACTTCAAGAGGGATTGTCTAAAGCTGAAAAAACAACAACCGTGGTAACCAAGGTGGAAATGCAATGCTCTAACGAAAGTGTATATGGTAGGCCATGCAGTGACAAACCCAAACTCAAACGTCGTTAAGGGTACGTTCCTTCTAAACAACCGCTATGCTTCTGTCTTATTTGATACTGGTGCCGATAGAAGCTTTATGTCTACTGCATTTAGCTCCTAAATTGATATCACACCAACTACCTTAGATCATTATTATGATGTTAAACTAGCTGACGGGAGAATAATTAGGTTAAATGCTATCATTCGGGGTTGTACATTAAATTTCTTAAATCACCCATTCAACATAGACTTAATGCCTGTAGAACTTGGTAGTCTTGATGTCATAGTCGGTATGGATTGGTTAGCAAAGTACCAAGCTGTCATTGTTTGTTCCGAGAAAATCGTTCGTATTCCTTGGGGAAATGAAACATTGATTGTTCACGGTGACAGAAGTGAGCGGGGAAACGAGACTCGTTTGAACATCATCTCGTGCACTAAAACGCAGAAGTACATGCTAAAAGGATGTCCTATCTTTTTGGCACATTTTACTACAAAGGAGACTCAAGGCAAGTTAAAGAATAAGCGACTTGAGGACGTACCGATCGTTCAAAATTTTCCTAAAGTATTTCCTAAAGACTTGTCGGGTCTCCCTCCGACTCGACAAGTGGAATTCCAAATCGATTTGATACCTGGTGCTACACCTGTAGCACGGGCACCTTATCGATTGGCCCTGTCCAAAATGAAAGAATTGTCAGACCAACTGAAGGAACTATCCGACAAGGGCTTCATAAGACCCAGTTCCTCACCTTGGGGAGCTCCGGTCTTGTTTGTCAAGAAGAAGGATGGATCATTTCGAATGTGCATCGACTACCAAGAGCTAAACAAGCTAACGGTGAAGAATCGTTATCCACTTCCAAGGATCGACGATTTATTTGATCAACTACAAGGATCCAGTGTTTATTCTAAGATAGACTTGCAATCAGGTTATCACTAGTTTCGAGTATAGGAAGAAGATATTCTGAAAACGGCATTCAAAACTCGATACGGTCATTATGAGTTCCAAGTTATGCCATTTGGCTTGATGAACGCACCAACGGTATTTATGGATCTCATAAACCGCGTATGCAAGCCATTTTTGGATAAATTTGTGATCGTCTTTATCGACAATATCCTCATCTACTCCAAGAACAAGAAGGAACACGAAGAACAACTTAAGTCAATTTTGGAATTGCTTAAGAAAGAGGAGTTGTACGCTAAATTCTCTAAATGCAAATTTTAGCTTCCCAAGGTACAATTTCTTAGCCATATGATTGATAGTCAAGGCATTCATGTGGATCCTACCAAGATCGAATCCATACAATATTAGGCATCACCTAAAATGCCAACGGAGATTCGGCAATTTTTAGGTCTTGCTGGGTATTATCGAAGATTCATCGAAGGATTTTCGAAGATCACCAAGCCAATGACCAAGCTTACTCAGAATAAAGTCAAGTTCGTTTGGGGCGACAAACAAGAAGCATCGTTTCAACTGTTGAAGCAGAAGTTATGTAGTGCACCAATTCTGGCTTTACCTGAAGGAAGTGAAGATTTTATCGCATACTGCGATGCTTCAATCAAAGGTTTGGGCGCTGTGTTGATGCAAAGAGTGTTCGCTCTCAAGATTTCAAGGCACTATCTGTATGGGACCAAATGTACGGTGTTCACTGATCACAAGAGTTTACAACACATTCTTAATCAGAAAGAGCTGAACATGAGACAACGTCGTTGGTTAGAGTTGCTCAGTGATTACGACTGTGAGATTCGTTATCACCCGGGAAAAGCAAATGTGGTTGCTGACGCGTTGAGCAGGAAAGAATGAATTAAACCATTAAGGGTTCGAGCCTTAGTGATGACTATTGGCTTGGATCTTCCTAAACAAATCTTGAATGCTCAGACTGAAGCACGAAAACCAGAGAACATCAAGAACGAAGATGTTGGAGGTATGTTGATTGAAAATTTAAAGGATCCGGAGAAACTTAGAACCGAAAAGTTGGAACCCCGTGCAGATGGAACACTATGCTTTAATGGTAGGAGTTGGTTACCCTGCTATAGCGATCTGAGGACTGTGATTATGCACGAGTCCCACAAGTCTAAATATTCTATCCATTCGGGTTCTGACAAGATGTATCAGGACATGAAGAAACTATATTGGTGGCCCAATATAAAGGCCAACATCGCCACCTATGTTAGAAAATATTTGACGTGTGCTAAGGTTAAGGCTGAACACTAAAGGCCATCGGTATTATTGGTGCAACCCGAGATCCCTCAATGGAAGTGGGATAATATCACTATGGATTTTATCACAAAGCTTCCAAAGTCGTCACAAGGTTATGACACCATTTGGGTGATTGTTGACCGACTCACTAAATCTGCAATCTTCGTACCAATGAGGGAAACTGATCTCATGGAAAAGTTTGCAAGAATGTACCTGAAAGAGGTAGTCACGAGACATATTGCATATCATCCACAAACTGACAGACAAAGCGAGAGGACTATTCAAACTCTCAAGGATATGCTGCGTGCTTGTGTGATCGACTTTGGAAAGGGTTGGGTTAACCATTTGCCATTAGTCGAGTTTTCATATAACAATAGTTATCACGCTAGCATCAAGGTTACACCATTTGAAGCACTTTACGATCGAAAGTGTTGTTCACCTGTTTGTTGGGCTGAGGTTGGAGAAGTTCAACTCACTGGTCCAGAAATAGTGCAAGAAACAACCGCGAAGGTCATTCAGATCAAGCAGAGAATGCAAGCCACTCACGATCGACAAAAGAGTTACGCCGATTTAAAGCGTAAGTCGATGGAATTTCAGGTTGGAGATAAAGTTATGCTTAAAGTTTCACCTTGGAAAGGAGTAGTACATTTTGGCAAACGGGGGAAGTTAAACCCTAGATATGTTGGACCTTTCAAGGTGTTGGAAAAAGTTGGAGCCGTTGCTTACAAGCTTGAGCTTCCTCGGGAGTTGAGCAGGGTTCATAATATATTTCATGTATCCAACTTGAAGAAATGCTATGCCGACGAATCATTAGCAGTTCTGTTGGATGGACTCCACATTGATGACAAGCTTCATTTTGTTGAGGAACCAGTAGAGATCATGGAACGTAAAGTCAAACGATTGAGGAAAAGTCGTGTCTCAATTGTCAAGGTTCGATAGAACTCTAGGATAGCTCTTGAGTTTACATGGGAATGTGAAGACCAATTCCGGAAGAAGTATCCACACCTCTTCACAAAGACTACACTGTCGTCAAGTGCCACGTCTTAAGCCTTGAGGACAAGGCTCATTTAACGGAGGAAGACTATAACACCCCGTATTTTATGGTCATTGTACGTCGTTATATAATTCACTATTTATTTTTAGTATTGTACGCATTTGCTTTTAAATTAAAATCGTTAAGTTAAATTGCGTAAGCTAAAAATTTCCATTCAACGTAAACAGGCATCATATGATTAAATGTTTATATCAAGAAAGTGTTAGATAATTATTTAGAGTATAATTATTAACTTTGCACATTTTATTTTTATTGGTTACGTAAAGTGTTTACGTTTCGCAATTAAATACATTTAGGCATACCCAAAAGCACCAATACCTATCTATACTCAACCAAATACCCACGATTATACCCAATATCCAAAAATTATATATATTAACATATATATATGCATACATATCCGGTTATATAGATAGAAAAACACAAAGTAAAATATCTACAACATGCTTCTAAACTTACCATTTTTTAAACAAAGTTCAAGTAATCTCCTAGCAACTAGTTCTTACACACATCAAGTCTTGTAAGAGCCCACTCCCCTCCTTTTGAGTGTCTTACACAATGGTCATTCAAATATCTAACCATGGTTAAGTTAGCTAGATATTTATGCTATAAATACAAGACTAATGCAAGTGAACTTCACTACTTCATTTTACAAGCAAAATCAACACAAAAACCCTCCCTTGTGCTCTCTAGGCTACGACTCAAAATAAAAGACTATATACATTTGTAGTTTTTGATTTTTCTAGTATTCCAAGTGATCTTACATCATATCTAAGGTATTACAAGAAGGTTTGAAGGCTTGGTTAAGTGATTTCAAAGGTTTTGCATAAGGAAGAAGACTAGGGTTTTTAGTTTGAAACTAGGGTTTTATAAGTATTGGATGCTTAGGTTTATCATCTAAACTAGGGTTTAGATCATATTTTTCATCATCCTACTTCATATTAAGGTCATCTAAAACCCTTTATCTCTTTACATTTGTGATTTTATGCATATATGATGTTTATATAGTTAAACCACCATCTAGGAAACTTATTTACTTAAAAAATGGATTTTTACTTTTGATCATGGTTTGATACACTTTTTCATATGTTATATTGATGTTAATAACATGTTGAAATGGAAGTATAAGTATTGTACAAGTATGGTTTGGTTTATAAAAAGTATATATAAACTAGTTACCTAAAAAGTGTACTTATTAAAAATCATGAACAAATAGGTATGTAGACTTGTTAATCTTATTATCATGGACAATATTTGGATAAATGATGGACTAAGGACCCTAAGTATGTAAGACATAGGGAGTTAAGTGTTGTAATGGACTTGTAACAAAGTTACTAAACTAAAAAGTTATAAAAACAAGTTTTAAACACTCTTTAACAAAAAATCAAAACCTACTATTTGAACCATGAAAATAAAGTATTTATTTTATATTTTTATAAATTACTACATCTCATGACAATTCCGAATCTATAAGAAACTTGAAAATCCGAGCTATAACGAAGAAGATACGCCATTTACAAGTTTACAATAAATAAAAGCTTTTATAAAAATAATTTTATAAAAACTTAATATTTTACAGGTCTGATATAAATGATTGAGTAATTTTCATAAATAGTACATATTTTTAGGATTCCAAAACCTTAAGAATCATAATTTTTCAATCAATAACGAAGGAGTTATGAATTTTTCATGTTTACGCTAATAAATACTTTTATAAAAATTATTTTATAAAAATTATTTTTTACCAGGGGGTTGAAAATACAAAAATGTACATATTTTGATAACTCGTCTTAATACGAAAGCGGGGACATAAGAAACGTACGAAACGGACTTAAAACGCGAATGTTACGCCATTTTTATTAACGTAATATTTATAAACATTTTTACTTTAAAAATATTATTTCTCAAATACAATTAGATGATGATGTAGCTATATAGAATTATATATGGTATTAGTTAATCAAAATGCTTAGTGCTCGTGACGCATTTTCTATTAGTGATTTACATTATCGATGCACTCACTCGAGGTGAGTTCATAGCCTCACGTTTTACATTTATAATGATTTACAAGTTTTGGGGTGAGAAACATATGCATGTTTTACAATTGGATGCAAGTGGATATTTTTACATTACGATTACGTGTTTGCCTAAGTAGTGATAACCCTCTGAGCCCATTATCATGAACTGTTGATTACTTGTTGTGAGCGCGAATGTTATAAATAGATTAATTTGGGATTGACATCCCCGTTCGGGTGAGTCATGCTCACTGTGCCGGTTTGCCGGACAACGAACGTATACCATGTCGGAATTGAGATGTTGCGGGTTAAAACATCATCACGGGCAATGTTGGCAATTTATATTGCTATTCATACATGTCGAGCTTCAGTGTCATGAGCTTAGGGAAACGTAATTACATTTTATGATGTTTGCATCTGTTGCATTATCATGGGAAAATTTTGCGGTCCTACATTATACATTTTACAAACCTATGAATTCACCAACATTATTGTTGACGTTTTAAACAATGTTTTTTTAGGAGATCAATAGGGTACAAGACCAGGGATACATTGGTGATCGTTATTTTGGAAGTCGTATGCATTAAAGATTTGGTTGCATTACATTTTGGGGATATATTTGTTATGAAATAAAATCTCTGTATTTTGAACAATGAACAAGTGAAGTTTCGGACTTATTTAACAACAATTTGTTAAATCAAATGTATCGGTTTTAAACGACTTTTAAATGGTCGTTCTTATATATATCTTGTGCTATTGATCTATGAAGTATCACCCCCCACCCATATTCCGCTGCGACCCAATTTGGGGGTGTTATATAAAAAACATAAAAAACGTAAAAAAAAACATACAAAATGTCAAAAAAGTTAATTAATTGCAATTTAAGATTTGCCAACTCTACAAATAATGAGAGAGTGGTTAGTGTGAGTTTTAGTAAATTTACACTTTTGGTTCATCAATTTTTTTTAATCTTAAATCTTATTTTTTTAATCTAATAAAATGAATCGTCTAGATTTATCTTTTAGTATGTAAAAAAAACTAGTATGCAAAATAACTCACATATTTGCTGTT